>CM062293.1:99507373-99747373 GCA_031216915.1 Pictodentalium vernedei | reverse complement strand
GAAGTTCTATGTTATGTTATGTTATTGGAAATTCCTCCGTTAATTTTTCGGAGCACCCTGTGAGAACCCCACCTCACCAGAATCATCTCAGGTATATTTCGTTGGACTGAAGCTGCAGTTCGCGTCTTACACCCGTTTTATTCCGGTAGTTGCACGAGTCAATGCGCTTGTACAGTCACTCCTCCGTTGATTTTTCTGAGGACCCTGATTGATTCTTTGCGGGGGTTCTTTATACAGGTAATGAAGTACACTATATATACAGGGGGGGGGGGGGGGATCGGGGGAATTTTTCCGAGCTGCAGCTCTTTTGCCACAGTAGGGTTCTTCAACGTGCACAGTAATTACTGCACACGGGACAGCCATTTACATTTACGTCCTCACCCGATAGGACGAGCATAGCACCATCCCCGTACATGGCACTATGGAGGAGCCGTGTGGTTTTGAATCCACGCCGGTATTGCATTACGTTACGTTTCCCCGGCTGGGGTTCGAACTCGCAAACCTTGGGCTCCGAGCGCAATGCGTTACGCTCTCGGCTACCGCATCCTCTATGCTGATTTAATTCCGGATTCCACCCGAACTCTGAAACCCGCGGGGCTCTAGGACGAGCGACAAGGCATCTTGAGCACAGCCAGAAAAGGCTGTTTGCATCATTTAACAGAACAAACTACAAATCCTACATATACAACCAACTAAGGGGCGCGGTGGTTCACTGACTACTGTATTGGACTTCAAATCGAGAAGTCTACGGTTCTATCCCCGTCAAGAGTAACTGCCTTGGGTAAGGCACTTAACCCTTTACCTAACATGAAAAGCAGACGACACTTGCAAAAAAATTCTTGAATAACTAATTTTTTTCATTTTTTGTCTCAAAAACCTAGGTTATGACCCCTCGTTGGAACGAGCTCGACGAGCTCTTTCCAACGAGGGGTCATAACCTATGTTTAAGAGACAAAAAATGAAAATATTTTGAAAATTAATTGGCGATTTTTGAGAATAGCGCTGGTCGGTTTTGGCCGTTACGTTGGGTAAAGGGTTAAATCCGACTGCCCACGTTGGGTGGCACCGTGTGTTGCACGCCGATGGTTCACTCGTCTTCAACCAATGCTAATCCTGATTGTGTGGAGTTGGTATGTTGGGGAGTCCGACAGTTGCTCGCCACTGCCCGGTGGTTCTCTCAAGGTATTTCGGCTTCCCTCAGTCGTAAAAACTGCCCGACACGAGGTGGCCCTGGCTTCCAAAAGTGTCGTTACTTAAACCTCAATAAATAAATAAATTACACCCCCCCCCCCCACCAACCCCCCCCCCCCCCAAAAAAAAACACTGTGGTATAGGACTGAACATCACTGAACCTCTCTTCAAGTAGAACAACCAGCCGCCACCCCCTCCCCACACAAACACACAAATATGAATATATAGATACATGTACTCTGTAATTCATGTATTTGTAAAACACCTTAATGGTGATAAAGTTCATTATTGCACCGAGGGTCAAATTTAACAATTGCATATTTCTCATTAAAACAGACAAACAAACAACCCCCCAAACCCCAAACAAACAAACAAACAAAAAGAAGCAAAATCTGTAATTGTATTAAACTCCCCCCCCCCCCCCAACCCCCCCCCAGCTAATTTGGAGGTTGGGATATTTTTCAGAATTAATGGTAACAAGGTTGCGGCCCCTGACAGGCCCCACGGAATCACCAATGAAGTGTCTTGACTGGGCTGTTAACCTCTTCAATCACCCCCGTTACCCGTATCCTATAATCCTTTTTGGAGCGGACTTAAAATATCCATAATACACAATTGTACCTATAATTAAAGGGTTAAAAAACTGGCGTGGCTTTATCAGCTTCACAAATATCGATACGCGATTACCCATATTCAGTTAATTAACAATACCAAATAAGGTAATGATTTGTGGTTCTCTTCAACTTTTCTCGGAAAATCATATCACTGGTGACACTGATCTATTAATAACTGACACACACATGTGTATATATAACTCCACACTCCGCCTGTGACAGGTCGTTTCAGTTGTGCAGCTCGAATAATATCCCATTCAAGTTCTTCATATTTATTAACGCTCAATTTAATTTTAAGATGTGTGACGACGACGTTGCCGCTCTAGTTATCGACAATGGATCCGGAATGTGCAAAGCCGGATTTGCAGGAGACGATGCCCCGAGGGCAGTTTTTCCATCCATCGTCGGAAGACCCAGGCATCAGGTGCATATTTCTTATATCTCTGAATCTGTCCTTAGCCTAAACCTTTACCCAAAGTAAAGCTCAAAACAGACTTTTTTATTGTCTACTTTTTTTTTATCTCCAAAACATAGCTTATGACTTCTTGTTGGAACGAGCTCGCCCAGCTCATTCCAACGAGGTTCCAAAAGCTATGCTTCTGAGAGGAAAAATGATTTTTTTATGTTATTCAAGAATTTGTTTAGCAAGTGTCATCAACTATTACCTAAAGGGTTAAGGGGCGATATAAGTAATGGAATTTTGTTTATTTTGAAAAATCTCACCTCTGATATTCCTTCAATTCAAATTAAATATACACAAAATGTACATCAAAATGAAGATTTAGATAAAAAGAACACAAAACACATGTGTAATCAACTCATAGAGTCGATCATAGGCACCACTGGTTCCTGAAAGTCTGTTACCGTATTCGTACCAGAACTGATAATTTAATAATATTTCGCGAGAACAGCTTGTGACCAAATGTGCTTTACATATCCAAGAACAAAGCTAGGGTATCAAAATTCTTAAAAACACAGCGACAGAACTGCACGGGAGTAAATTCCCAACCCTTTACTTTTGTTTACATATGAATTTACTTTCGATTTCCGGTCGACGTCATCGGACGGAAAAAGCATTTTCTGCAACGCCGTCTAAATTCAAATGAGAAAGATCGCCTTATACAGTATAAAGTTATTAGCTAGAGACTGCACATTTGCCATATTCAATGCAAGGTATCACGATACCTGTTGAAATTTCTTAGAATTACGATTTCGTTTTTCGATGGAAATTCGTGGTATCGAGGGATTTGCGCATGTCTGTCGAGCATGGAAACAATCTTCAATAAAAAATGCAGACAGTGTTGTCCTTTTCCAAAATGCAGTCCTGTCTCTTCACTCGAAAGTGTTTTGAATGCCCAGCTTATACGAATACGATAGCAGACTTCCAGGAACCAGGGATGCCTGCTGTCAACTCTATGAGTTGATTACATATGTGTTTCGTGTTCTATACATCCCAACCTTCATTTTGATGTCTAATTTGTGGATATTTAATCTAAATTAAAGGAATATCAGAGGTGGGGAATTCAAAATAAACAACATTCCATTACTTATTTAGCCCCTTAAGTGAACCAATTGACATATGGGATATAATTAGTGACTTACATTCAAAGTTAATACCACTTTTCTCGGTGCAGTGTTATTTGTTTTTGAGGTTTAACGACACTTTCAAAAGCCAGAGTCGCATTCCAGGGGGAGTGGCAATAAAGTTTGTAAACGTTTGTAAACTTGTATTTAATGAAATTTATAAAATAACATCAACTCCAAATCACCTTGTGTTCAGTTTTGACAATTTCATATTTCATAAAGTATGTTGAATGCTGATAATTTATTAATTTATTTATTGGGGTTTAATGACACTTTCAATAGCCAGGGCCGGACAGTTTTATGAGTGGCGGAAGCAGGAGTACCCGAAGAAAACCACCGAGTAACGACGAGTAAGTATCGGGCTCTCGAAGCTACTTTCCCGGCATTTACAAGCAGAGTTAGTAATAGTTGAAGGCAAGAGCATCGCACCATCGACTCACTGCTGTACGCCCTATTACACGACTCGGTCGTGTCCCCACTCAGGCGTTTGGGTTATATAAGTGTGCTGGTCAAGGAGACAACACGGATCAGGATTGATCCGTACATCCGGCCACGTTCACGAATTCCAGTAATACGTTGATAACCAATGGCCAAATTATACGGTAAAGGACGTACCATACCACAAATTAACTTTGAACCTACCCATCCAGGTAGGGGGCGCGGTGGCGTTGCGGTAACCGGTTCTCGTCAGATCACCAAAGTTGAGCAACGTCGAGCCCGGTTAGTCCTCGGATGGGTGACCGTCTGAGCGATCGATTCGGACTCCCGCGTTGTGTCCTTGGGCAAGGCATTTAACCCCGATTGTCTACATGGAGGCACGATGACACCGTGTATTAAGGCGTACTGCACGTCGATGGTGCGCATGTCTTCAAGCAATCTAACCCCGCCTGTGCTGCAGTGCGGAGTTACGATGTTGGGTAGCTGGCAGCTGCTCGTCGTTGCTCGGTGGTTCTCTCCCGGTATTCCGGCTTCCTCCACCCGTAAAACTGTCAGGATCATGATTTGGCATTGTGTTTTAGTATGTGACCTTAAAACACCAATAAATAAATAAATAAATAAATAAATAAATAAATAAATAAATAAATAAATAATTAAATTAAATAATTAAATAATTAAATTAAATAATTAAATAATTAAATAATTAAATTAAATAATTAAATAATTAAATAAATAAATAAATAAATAAATAAATAAATAAATAAATAAATAAATACTGAACAATGGTTGAGCTCGATCAATCAGCCCAATAGGGACACCGGACTGGGCAGCCAAAGCAGAATATAAAACCTTTTGATATGCTTTACAGTTCTAATATTGGTAACAAACTGAAGTCATACGAAAAATTTTATAATTAACCCTTTAACGAGCACGACGGGTCGACGACAATTGCAAAAACGTTTGTCAATAAGGCCCCAAAAAGTTGAAAAATCTGTTTCTCCGGCCATCCCGTATTTTTCTCAATGTAGAGGTGGGCGAGTCCCAAAGATTGCTTTGTGTATATTCCACTTAGGCAACAGGACCATGCACTATTGAGATGTATCAGTGTGTGCGTGTCCCTCAATTGCCGCGCCCCGCCCCAGTACGAAATGCTCCCTACGCCACTCCCTACTATCAGACCAGTAAATATCTATTTGTTTGGTGGTTGGTGGTTATGACGGTGCTGGTGTTGGTGATGGTCGCGTCGCGCGCGCTCGTTTGTGTATGTTTGTGTGTGTGTGTGTAAGGGCGTGTGTGTGTGCGTGTGCGTGTGTGTGCGTGTGTGTGTGTGTGTGTGTGGGGGGGGGGGGGGGGGTGGTAACATGGGGTTGTCCAGCTGTTTTTATGTTCACCTATCCATGCTTTGTGACGAGCTATTCAGACCAAAATCACCAATATTAGACACAGCAATTGGCACGGCTTTTACCACGGCATTGCCGGTTACCAAAGCTAATGTCTAGGGCCAGTTCGACATCTCCAAACTAGTAACCACCCGTGACAGTGGTACGCCTATATAGAGGTCTATGGACAAGCAAAGTTATCAATCATTTTAATAATGCTGGATATCGTGTGCATCCTGGCTTTCAGTGTAGACAGTGTACTAACCTCGAGCCTGTGTCCAACTGTTTTAGCCGGTAGAGTACTCGAAGCTCATTTTTGGATTTTAATCGGAAGTAGAGGTACCACAGCTTTAACTGGTAAAGTGCTGAGTTTTTTCTGACAACAAATCAAAGCTCATCATATCCTGCTCTATTACATTTAATTGGATAGTGCCTTATAGGCACTATCCAATTAAATGTCAGAGAGCAAGGTATTGTATAAGAAATCTGATTCATATCAGGGAGAATAAAGGCTTCCTCAGGCAGAATGTAGCTACAGACAGTTATTGCCTGTCACTTTTAGTAAAGCCCAAAATAGGGCTTCCAGCACTCTACCAGTTAAGGCCTCACACTCACTCAGAGGATGTGCTTCATATAATCTTTGAAGTGAAACAGCCAGTGCCACATCGAGATCCTTTTGGCTGCCGAATGCTCTCTTATAACCAACGCAAACTTAAAAAAAAATTAAATTAAATGGTTGGGAGCGCGGTGGCTCAGTAGGTAGAGGTGCAGGCTGCAAGCCGAGAGGTCCTCGGTTCGAATCCCACCTGCGGCAACCGCGTTGTGTCCTTGGGCAAGACTCTTCATCTCCATTGCCCGCGTGGGGGCACGATGACGCCGTGTACTAAGGCGTACTGCACGTTGATGGTACGCATGTCTTCAACCAATCTAACCCTGTCTGTGCTGCAGTGCGGAGTTACGATGTTGGGGAGCTGGCAGCTGCTCGTCGTTGCTCGGTGGTTCTCTCCGGGTACTCCGGCTTCCTCCACCCGTAAAACTGTCAAGGTCATGGTTAGCCAATGTGCATAAATATGTGACCTTAAACATCAATAAATAAATAATTAAATGGTTTATGTCTGACATTTTACCTAAGTTAAAAAAAAAATGATAAATTTGTCCCATGAGTGCAACAAGGCTTTGCAATTCTTTAATGCTTTAGTCTGTGAGTCTGTTCGCATTTTCCTTTAGTACAGACTACACTCCGTAGTTCTTATCCGATCACCACGAAATTTCATATGCAGGTTTGGGGTCATGTCTAGATGAGAACGTCCCCTTTTGGTCGCAATCGGTCAACCGTGATGGCTGCCCGAGCCCAAAACCCGAAAACCTTTAGCACAGTCTACAGGTCGTATTTATGAAGGGATTTCATTGTAACTTGGTAGGATGTCTCTGTATAATATCTAAATGAGAACATCCCCTTTTGGTCATGATCTGTCAACCGTGATGGCTCCCCAATTCCGAAACCAAAAAACTTTTAACACAGTTTACAGGTCATATTTAATATGGAGGGATTTCATTGTAATTTGGTAGGATGACTCCGTATGATGTCTTGATTAGAACTTCCCCCATTTAGTCGTGATCTGTCAACTGTGATGACTGCCTGAGCCCAAAACCTGAAAACCTTTAGCACAGTCTGCAGGTCGTATTTATGGAGGGATTTCATTATAACTTGGTAGGATGACTCCAAATAATGTCTAGATGAGAACGTCCCCTTTTGGGCGCCATCATTCAGCCGTGATGGCTGCCCAAACCCAAAGCCCGAAAACCTTTAGCATAGTCTATAGGTCGTACTTATGGAGGGATATCATCGTAACTTGGTAGGTTGTCTCCATATAATGTCTAGATGATAACATCTCCTTTTGGTCGCGATTGGTCAACTGTGACGGCTACAGGGGTCCGAAGCCCGAAAACCTTTAGCACAGTCTATACAGGTCATAGTTTTGAAGAGATTTCATTGTAACTTGCTAGGATGACTCCAGATAATGCCCGGATGAGAACATCCCCTTTTGGTCGCGATCATTCAACCATGACGGCTGTCCGAGCCCAAAACCCCAAAAACTTTAGCACAGACTACAGGTCGTATTTATGAAGGGATTTCATTGTAACTTGGTAGGATGACTCAGTAAAACGTCTAGATGAGGACGCCCCCTTTTAGGTGCGATCGGTCAACCGTGATTGCTACACAGGCCCGAAGCCCGAAAACCTTTAGCACAGTATACAGGCCATATTTATGAAGGGATTTCATTGTAATTTGATAGGATGACTCGTTTTGGAATAATTTCACTGTAACTTTCGATGACATACATTAACTGTGAATTGTAGACTGTACTAAATAATTGAGGGGTGAGTTAATATGGCCCTCACAGCTAATGTATGTGGCCCTCACAGTTAATGTAAGTCATCGAAAGTTACCAAGTTACAGTGAAATTATTCCAAAACGAGTCATCCTATCAGATCTTTGAAAATGCTAATGGTTTTCATCTTAGTACATTTAAAGTCATAACTAGAAAATACAATTCTAGAAAATACAATTGTAAAAGTGTTATACTGGTTTCATATGAGAGAAAGATAGTACTAGTAAGGCAACCGTAGTATCGCACCAATTGGGAAGTGGATTCGATTCGAGATTCGATTCGAGATTCGATTCGATTTCGAATTTTTTGCCTGATTCGATTCGAGCGATTCGAAAATCGCGATTCGCCGGGCCCTACTTTAGGAGGTAAACATTGAAGAAAAAAGTGTTTGAATGGCGATTCTGGAAGTGACGCTGTCCATTACGTCAAGTTATGAAAGGGTTAGTTGAGAATGATTGCACTCTGAAATCAGTCTCGTTAAAAATTAACCCTTTACCCAACGCAGACGATATCAAAATTTATTATTTTAAATATCATTTTTTCAATTTTTTCAAAATATTTCATCAAAACCATATCATGTGACCCCTCGTTGGAACGAGCTCGTTCCAACGAGGGGTCACATGATATGGCTTTTGAAAAATAATATTTTTTCAACTGCTGAATTTGCATATTACGCGGGCGGATGCGGCCGATTCGTTGGGTAAAGGGTTAAAGCAAATCAACAGGGTTGAGTGAATATGAACCCAAGCTCACTTAACCCAGTTGATTTGGGTTTATTTGGTTCTCGTCAGATCACCGAAGTTAAGCAACGTCCAGCCCGGTTAATCCTCGGATGGGTGACCGTCTGAGCGATCAATTCGGACTCCCGCGTTGTATCCTTGGGCAAGGCACTTAACCCCGATTGCCCCCATGGGGGCACGATGACGCCGCGTACTAAGGCGTACTTCACGTCGATGGTACGCATGTCTTCAATCAATTTAACCTTGCCTGTGCTGCAGTGGGGAATTACGATGTTTGGGTGCTGGCAGCTGTTCGTCGTTGCTCGGTGGTTCTCTCCGGGTACTCCGGATTCCTCCACCCGTAAAACTGTAACGGTCATGATTAGCCATTGTGCATAAGTATATGATCTTAAACACCAATAAATAAATAAATTTGGGTTTATTCAAAACCCCACCGATTTTAACAGTGGCATGCTATTGTTGCACCGTCAAATTCGATACATCTGCACGCGCCTCCAACTTTATTTCAGTTTAAGAGTTAACTAGAAAGGCGAAATGTGGAACCTTTTTTTCTTTCATGTCCCTAGGGACGGGTTTACACTGTCAATAAAAGGTTTGCAAATGATTTTGGATTTGGCCAGAGACTTTGAAGTCTGTTTTTCTTTCCTTGTATATATGGTTTTTCTCGCGTCTACGGGAGTATAAGTATGGTTATCCGGAAATCCGTGCTTGTGAGGCTGCGAGCGTGTGGAACAATTGTGTTGTAATAATATCAGGGCGTTATATCATCGTTGAAATAAACAAAAGCGAAATTTTCTTGAGTTTATCCTGCAACAAATTTCAACAAGCCTTAAGTGCTTTATAGCTTTTTTAAATGAAGATTTCATTTATTCAAGTTGAAAGGTGTGGAAGAGTTCAAACACTTCCCCCACCCCTCACGTCTCTGATATCGTGGTATTCACTGACGTCACCAATCGAGTTGTGCCCATTATTGTCCGTCATCCTGTGAGGCAAGCCAAGGCGTCTACTGTTGACACGCGATTAGGCCTTCCTGTTCTGAACTTCAAACTGACTGCAGTCGGGAAGCAGTGATCCCCAATACACTTCTCAACATTTGCATATTTGTACATAAAGGTACACTCTAAAATCAGTTTGGTTAAAAATCAACCCAAGTCAACTGGCTCGAGCGAATATGAACCCAATTGGGTTCATATTCACTCGACCCAGATGATCTGGGTTGATTTTTAACCCAACTGATTTCAAAGTGCAAATGTTCACATTTTTATGTTTCTTATTTATTCATTAGGGTTTAACGACTCTTGAAACAACCTGGGTCATACTATGTCGGACAATTTTACGACTAGTCGAAGCCGAAGTACACAGAATGAACCACTGGACAACAGTGAGTAACTGTTGAACCAAAAAAATTACCATCTTGGCACAATCACGATTAGCTTTGATTACAGGCAGGTGTAAGGTCGACGTACCATACGTCTGTAGTCAGCATGCCAACGGTACACTGTCCTTTAACCAACACTAACAATGGTTGTGCCGAATAATAAATCGGAGAGCTCGACTGTTACTCACCTTTGCACAGTGGTTCTCTTAATAGGAAATTCCGTCTCGCCCCCCACTCTCCCATCTTAAACCGGATTTTCTATATCTTCACACTGCCCAATGGGTTCCCGGATTCTATGAGCAATCACAGGATTCTCTGCAGGGACGTTCCGAAGAGGTTTCGATTGGGGGGGGGGGGGGGGGGGGAGGTGTGAGGTCCTGTATTTTCCAATTTTTGTTTGTTTGTTTGTTTTTTGGTTTGGGGTTGTTTAAAAGCAAAGCACAAGGGGCCTAAAACGCGGCAGTTAGTGGGTACATGAGAGTTTAAGAAAGGATATTTTATTTTTACGTGTAGTGGCTGGGATTCGGTAGCACAAGCAGACAAGCTAGGACCAACAGTTCGATTGTAAACCATACTTTTCGAACTGTGGCCTTTTGAAGAATAGTGTCAGTTGGTAACTAGGTAACATATCGTCGCCTGAGTGCCATGATGTTGAATGTTTCCTTTGGGTCCCACCGAATTATAGTATGCAGGTGACGATATTTTTGCTTCTACATTTTTACTCAACGAATATTATCCAAAGTAATTCCAGGCAAGCCAGACTATAATCTACAAACCCAAGCAGGGTTAGCGTTGAGTGAAGGCATATCGGTCTGCCTGCAAATTCACCATACAGACTGCCGTAGCGCCCATAGAGGCCGTCGGGGGGGGGGGGGGGGGGGGGGGGGGGGGCGTGCCCACTCCAGTTTTTGTTTTTTTGGGGGGTTTGAGAAAATTAAGCTATTGAGTCTCTTTCAAGATTTAGCGAATTTTAAATGTTCACACCAAGGTGTGCCACCAGTTTCTGGAGGCCTGGTACGATCCTGTTAAAACAGACTGTAGGTTCAAGTAACAACGTAACACCAAAAAATATGGAAAAATAGGAAACTGTTGAAGAGATTTTAAATCTAAAATTTGGAAAACAAAAACAGCCAGCACATGAAATGATAGTTTTGGCAAATAGCAAAAATCGACTTGAAAATTTTAAAATTTTATTAATTTTTTTCCAACTTTTGATTTGACCCACAAAATTTCCAACTTTTGAAAATCAGGCTCTTTATTGGGGGGGGGGGGGGGGACACCCCCCACAACCCCCCCCCCCCCCCTGTCGGAACGTCCCTGATTCTCTGTTGCTGTTCGTAAGTTTCTATGCTGAAACCGCATCTTTTTCACCCAGCAGATGTGGTCGCAGAGCAGATTTCTTGTCACCGGAGTAAGATGGAGGGGTACGTATCAATCCTTTTGCATTTATCAAGTAGCGGGATGATCGACTGAGGCTCAGTTGATCTGAGGGAGAAGTAAATTATGTTTTAAGCAGGAGCATAGGCTGTACAAACCTAGAGGGGTCTGGTAGAATGTCTATCTTATGGACAATCAGGTGGATTTTTAACCAATTTGTCGGCATAATTTGGGTAATTTTAGGTGATAGGTTGGAAGCGAAATATATTGAAAATGAGAACAATTTAAGTTGGCCACGAGAATCGTTTTAAAATATGCACAATTTAGATGTCGATCCGTATGGTACACAACAAAAAGTGGTTCAGCAGATTCTCTGTGGCCTGTATGGAGGGTTCTCAATGGTTCTGTGCTAAATGTTTCGTTGTTTTGGGTATATAGATGTCGGAAAGCAGGCTTTGTCGCTGCTGGGGGAAAATAGATCCACGCCGCGTATAAAGCCAAAACTCAAGGAGTGACGACTGAATGCGTGCGTGAACGTATGCCTCACCGTGGCGAACCCGCCCGTTTCGTTTTTGTTAGGGTGGTTCTGATCCTGCAGGGGTCAAAGACTTTTCCTCGAAAAGCATAAATCAACACAGGTTCACTGAAAACAACAATTTTGCTACATATATAAACATAAATATGGTACTTTGTGACTTACATGAAATCCAGTGAATCAGGAAAACAAAACGTCAGTCATGCTCCACCCACACAGTTTTTGAGTCACTTGCGGGGCCGCAATCTCTGTTGTCGCTCGTTTCCCTTCCTTGTCGCTGATGTTTGGACTTTGGTCACCTTTTCACTTCACTATTTCAATGCCGTCACACAGCCACTAACGTATTGTCACTTTATCTGACGCCTTTGCTCGAACATGTGACGGAATGCCACTCTCACACTGTCGCCGCACGGCCACTAACATATTGGTACTTTACTATATCTTCTCCCCTCTAACAGGTGACGGAATGTCATTCTACCACTGCCGTCGCACGGCCACTAGCTTAGTGTCACTTTACTGGACGCTTTTCGCTCAAGCAGTCTCCACCAATGAGGTTAAACGCCCCCCCCCCCCTCCATTTATCTCAGAATAATGTTCTTACAGGCAAAGCCTACTTTGCCTGCGTATGGCTTGCCTTCTACAACAGATGATACCGTTTACCTAAGCGCAAATGACTCCCCGAGCTCGTACTTCGTATTTCTAATCCTATTTTCATATACGGCCACCGTCTTGGCCCGCGACTATTCCTACTCTAAATATGAGCTCTGTGGCTCCCCTTACATTAAAACGTGCCATTACTTTCGCACCGATGCGGCACCTCTTCTAACTTATAGTAGGGGACCTCCCCAGCCTTCTCGCCTACGGCCCACAGTCTTACACGCTTTCAGACTAGAATGAATTTTTTGGAGAAATCCCACGATTTTTATTTCGATAGCCAGAACATTAATTCTCATCTTAATTGCTTCTCTTGAACTTGGCTGCATAGATCTATCTTAATTTAATATTCGCTTTTAAGCTCATTTAAAATTGAAATCTCTCAATTCCGGTATATCCTGACATTCGGTGACAGACTAGATACGTAATATGGGTGTGTGTTCAGATCTGTGGGATGTACTGCTTTTACGACAATTACCCATTAACTGGACATAATTACCTAGATAATAACTGCAGGAGAACACTGGCTTTTACTACTTTTAATGTTTTATCACACAGCCCATGTGGCGTTCAACAAATGCGCAATAATGGACATTAAATTTCATGCTTAATTAGCAGCGTGTGAATTATTGAGGGTCTGTTTAAGTGACAAATCGGCTTTCGGGGTTCATCATACAAACACATATTCTTATACCTTTGGCCCGAACAAGAAAAAATATCAAAGATATAATTATGTACTTTTGAACAGCAAAATCGAAAATTCAAGCTATTACCTTGACAATAGATACGTTGTTATTGTATAGAATGGTTAACCGAGACGAGTACACGTTTCATATCAAAGAAAAATATTTCTATATACTCAAAGCAACGAAACGTTTAGCACAGAACCATTGAGACCCCCCCCCCCCCCCCCCCCCCCCCATACAGACTACAGAGAATATGCTGAACCATTTTTTGTTGGAGAATCCGAGAACCGATTGGGCAGTGTGATCTTTTATGCCAGAATAATTGCCCTAAGATGGGTGATATACAATTTGGTTATTTCATTTTGTCCTGTGTGTGTTATATGTGAATGGACTTATCGTCACAATCGTCGTAAAGAGCCAGATACTGCTTCTATTATCAACCTGGTATCATTTTCCACTGATATTGTAATCTTAATCTTTATTTGACCTCAAACTAAACTTATAAAAGCCAACGATAGCGCGGCGAGAGGGGGCGTATCTTATCATATGATATTTGAGCAGTTTTGAAACCCAATTCTTGCCTTTGGACCCTTCTGCAAACTGCAACATAGGCGTAGGAATAAGGGGATCAACAATAATGAACCCTCTCCCTACATAGTTTATGAAAGAGGCAGTTGATCCTTTAGCCCTCAATTATCTTGCTACTTTTTACATGTACCCCATTAACCCTTTACCCAACGCAGATGATATCAAAATTTATTATTTTAAATATAATTTTTTTACATTTTTCAAAAAATTTCAACAAAACCATATCATGTGACCCCTCATTGGAACGAGCTCAATGAGCTCGTTCCAATGAGGGGTCACATGATATGGTTTTGTTGAAATATTTTGAAAAATTTAATTTTTTCAACTGTTCAATTTGCATATTACGCGGGCGGATGCGGGCGATTCGTTAGGTTAAGGGTTAAGCCCATTTACTGATAGAGGAAGGATATCGAGGGCCGAAGCCAGTGGGAGTGCAAAAGGGGAGAACCGCCCCCAATGACAGTCTCCGTCGGAAATTTTCAATGGCCGACGGAAAAAAACATATTCTGACCGACAAAGCATAGTCGCACGGATGTCCATTTCTAATATTCCGAATATTATCGAAAGATCGAGAGAATCTGTCGGAAATGAACATCGGCACGACATAACTAAATTCCTCCTCTGCATTACAGTCTAGCTACAAAACACTCGATTCCTCGCTCCTTCTCAGAGGCACCGAAAAACCATCTTATCTTAACCATGACTTACTTATTAAGCATCTAAAAAAGCTGAATATCATAAGCCAAGATACTCCAGAATCGTTATCCGAGGCTTGTCTTTTAAAAATTTCTTGGGGAAGGCCCCCCGACCCCCCCACAAATTGGTGTGTGGAGGGGGGGGGGGAGAAGTTGTTTTTCCACATGTTCCTTTCTATTCGTGTTAGGTAAAGGATTAAATAACAAACACAAGAGTTGTCTGTCACATAACAATAACATGCCTGCCGAGAAGAAACCGTCAGGTTGCTATCCCTGCTTTCTGAAATCTGGATTATTGAATGAAATTACTCGAGTTTTCGCTATGTTCAGAAGGCACGTCACAACGTCTTGAAATGAAATAACAGCCTGTAACAAAATTGAAAAAAATCTTGATCGTCAAAAGAAGAGCACCCACTCCCGCCGTACTCCTCCATATGTACATTCACATCCACACATAGCCATTGGCATCTGCATGTGATGACCTCGAGGCGGGACTACTTATAGTCACATTCCAGTTTCCACATAAGTTGATGTAGAGTATTTAGTTACTAGTTGGATGCAGGTACGTCGCTAGTGCGTTGTGGAGGTGGGGATAGGGGTGTGTGACACCCCTCCTCCGCCCAATAATGTTTTCCAGCCGGGACATTTTCGTCCGGATTGGTGCCCAAGATTCCAATTCTTGCTCGCTGGTGATCATTTACTTTCTTGTAAAGACCAGATTTGATACTTGGACTTGGTTGTTCAAAGTGTTGTTAAATCCCCCTCCTACCCGAAACCCCAAACAAAACAATCATAAAAATGTCCATATTTTACTTTTTATGTATAACCCTTAACCCTTTATCCAACGTAACGGCCGCCAAAACCGGCCAGCGCAACACGCTAAAAACTGAAGTGTTAAAAACTACACTTGAAGTGCTGTATTTAACACTTACTAAGTGCTGAACTAGCACTTTATTCAAGTGCAGATATCCCGGAAAGTGACAGGTGTTGACAATAATACCACTTGACAAGTGTAATGTCGCGACATTCAAAAGGAAACAACGCAGATGACGCGGATCAGGCTCGAACTCTCGAGCTTGATCCGCGTCATCTGCGTTGTGTCCTTTTAATTATGTACCCAACAAGCGCAAATCAAATTGTGGACGATTCTGGAAGAACCACCAATTCTAGACACATGGGAAGTGCCATTCATTCAAGTTTCATATGTCTGACGATTGTAATGTCCAAGTGCTTAAAGCATTGCACTTTGAATGTTAAAATCAAACCCTAAGAGTTCTAATGGGTTTAACACCTTGAAAGTGTCAGTATTATCACTTTAGTTTTTAGTGTGAATTTACAAAATTCACCATCAAATTTTCATTATTTTTTTCGCTTTTTGTCTCAAAAACATAGCTTATGACCCACCATAAGCTGCTTTTGACGCAAAAAACGAAAAAAATTAGTTATTCAAGAATTTTATTTGCAAGTGTCGTCTGCCTTTCGTGTTAGGCAAATGGCTAAATATGTCGATGAGTTGGGGTGATCCTTAGAGAATTTCGTGTAATATATACTGACAGTATCATGTCCATCTGTGTTAGGTAAATAGTTGACACAACGTTTGTTGCTTGTACGAAACATAACTAAACGTCAGTGAAGCAAATAAACTTGTCACTAAAGATTATATTTCATTTTGTAGGGTGTAATGGTTGGAATGGGGCAGAAGGACAGCTATGTTGGAGATGAGGCTCAGAGCAAGAGAGGTATCTTGACACTGAAATATCCCATTGAACACGGTATTGTTACCAACTGGGATGATATGGAGAAGATATGGCACCACACCTTCTACAATGAATTGAGAGTAGCCCCAGAAGAACACCCTGTACTCCTTACTGAGGCTCCACTCAACCCAAAAGCTAACAGAGAAAAGATGACGCAAATAATGTTTGAAACGTTCAACACACCGGCTATGTACGTCGCCATTCAGGCCGTATTGTCACTGTACGCTTCTGGTCGTACTACTGGTATTGTCTTGGACTCTGGTGATGGTGTAAGTCACACTGTTCCAATTTATGAAGGTTATGCCCTTCCTCATGCCATTATGAGGTTAGACTTGGCCGGAAGAGATCTCACTGACTATCTCATGAAAATCCTAACAGAGCGTGGCTATTCTTTCACAACAACCGCCGAAAGAGAAATCGTTCGTGATATAAAAGAGAAACTTTGTTACGTCGCATTAGATTTTGAGCAAGAAATGGCCACTGCTGCGTCAAGTTCCTCATTAGAAAAAAGCTACGAATTACCAGACGGACAAGTTATTACCATAGGCAACGAAAGGTTCAGGTGCCCTGAAGCTGTGTTACAACCATCATTCCTAGGTATGGAATCATCAGGGACTCACGAAACCACATATAATTCCATCATGAAATGTGACGTAGACATCCGTAAAGACTTGTACGCTAATATAGTACTCTCTGGTGGTTCAACAATGTATCCAGGTATAGCTGACCGGATGCAAAAGGAAATTTCTTCACTTGCACCTCCAACCATGAAGATCAAGGTCATTGCTCCACCAGAACGTAAATACTCAGTATGGATCGGTGGTTCCATCCTGGCCTCACTATCAACCTTCCAACAGATGTGGATCAGCAAACAAGAGTATGATGAATCCGGTCCATCCATTGTCCACAGAAAGTGTTTCTAGACATTTTACTCCACGCAGTTAAACTCGACTATATGGCCTTTTTATAATGAAAGGAACAAAAACACCTGACGCTAAACACAAAATCCGCCTATAAAAATTTTATTTTTTCTTTCAAACCATAATCTATGGTCCTAATTGGAGCTGGCTCGTACCACTGATTGTTAATAAACTGTGTTTTAGAAGAGAAACAAAAATGAAATTTGCTCGTTTCTCGACAGATAATATTGTTATTATTGTTGTCTTCAGCTTTTATCAGGTTTCGATGATCTCAAATTCAGCGCAATTGTATACGAATTTAGAAATCGAGTTTACAAAATATGATTTGAACCGAAGTTTTACGAAACTATAATCAAATATCGTGGACGACGTTAAAAAATTCAAATATAATCGTGATGAATCTGAGATCTTTCTTTTGTTACACAAGCGTACTGCATACCGCGGTTTCAATCAAAGTTTAAGACACACTTTTAAGTTGGAATTACGTCCAGAGGCGAACTGGCCATATTGTGGTCTCCCCGGGGCCTCCAAATTCATGCAGCCCAACACTTGTTGGTACGTGAAATTTCGTGAAAATAGTTGGTACGTGAAATTTTGTGAACAAGACCAAAAGGAGAAATGGATCTGATTGCAGAGACTGCCGGTATATCGAAATGTTCTCTCTGTGGACTACCATTAGCAGTCCACATATATGATATTTCGATATACCAGCACTCTCGCCTGCCTTTGATCGCTCAGATGAAAGGAAACAGCGTTCCTTCAATTTCAAAAATCAAAATTTTCTCCGATCTATGGTCTTCCCAATGGGTCTCCCCCCCACCCCGCACCCCCTGTAGAACCATCTTTGTCGAATGATTGATGAAGATGATAACAAAATGGCATCAAAATTTCCTCTATATGGACTGCCATTGAAAATCAAATTTTCTCCTGGAATATGGACCCCCCCTTGGTGCATTTTCCGGTAACTTTTCTTGTCCCAGTCCGCCCTTGATTACGTCATTGTGCGTGACTGTATAACCCGCCCGACCCACGATTTGTTATACTCATAGCCCACATCCATTTGATTCATTTCCCTATAGATTTGCAGCTGGTAACAATTGTACTCATCCTCAAATCGTTGTGCAATGCTCGCATATACAGTACAGTCGCCGTGTACTGATCGTAATCCACGCGTGGGCAGTGATGTCCACGCATGCGCTTACCGGGTAATAAAAATCATCATCGGGAATATTTTAATTAATGAAGCACCGGGTTGTACCCGGTGCTTCATTAATTAAATTTTTGATGATTATTCCTATAATTAGTGTTTGGAATCTAATATTATTGCGTCCCTGGAAATATTGCCCATCAGTGGAAAGTGACCAGTTCACGACGGCTGTACTGTACATTATACGTATGGCCAGCATACTGTAGAGGTGATGTCTTGGAAATGAAACAAACCATTGCATACGATTCTCATGCATGGATTCGTATGGTCAAATTATAATCAATACGTTTGTGTTCCAGTTTCAACATTTTATCTTTTGTGATTATGTATTTATACTTGTTCTAGGGCAGGATAGAGTTCAGTAACCGTACTGTTCGGAACGGCCAGTCGAAAATAAAAATAAAACATTGATTGTGGTGTGGAACGGTCTTAAAACTAAAGCATGACACTGCGACAGTTCAAAATAGTTCAAACTAGATATGACGTAATTCTGCTGTAACCAACATTGGGGCCATTCTGAATGGTCAGCATAACAGATTTTCAAGTTTCTGTGCGTCAATTCCCGTGTAAATAATCGTCCACGTGCATGTGAATGTGAAATGAATGTATGCGAGTTTAAACAATTGTCTGAGTGAATCATTTACAGTGGTTTCATCTAGTCTTCTCGAGCTCTTTGATCGAGTTTTTGACGAGAGTACCCATGATGTACAGCTTGTAATCAAATTCTCATTTCACAGAGAATATTCACATTTATTAAAACTGTTGATTACTTAACCCTTTACCTAACACGAAAGGAAGACGACACGTGCAAACAGAATTCTTCAATAACTATTTGTTTCCATTTTTTACGTCAAAAATATATCTTATGACCCCCTCATTGGAACGAGCTCGATGAGCTCGTTCCAATGAGAGGTCATAAGCTATATTTTTGAGAAGAAAAAAAATTAAAAAATAATGAAAATTAAATAGTGGTTTTTGGAAATATCGCTGGCGGGTTTTAGTCGTTACGTCAGGTAAAGGGTTAACGGAACAAAACCACCTATATTCATTACATAGAGTGTTTGTAGTGATCAACAATACTTTGAATAACGTTTAGGTATATTATTATGTTGTTTTTTTCGTGTAGTTATCCAAATGTTGTGTTATTTTGTTATTCTATAATATATATATATAAATGTTAAGAACTATATTTCTGTATTGGAAAATAAAAAAAAAAAACCTTAACTATTTTTTGTTTGAGTGTTAGTTCCTGTCTCTCGCCATGCAACAGGGCTGCCATGTTCTTAGGGAACAGATTAAGAGCTCAAGCCACCATTCAAATTCTGAAGAGAATCTGCCGCGTTTTGGTCTGGAACCAGTCTAGCCCTACAATTGTCCATCGCCAATGTTTAGAATCACTGGTCTGAAATAACTCCGTTGGTCGAAAAGAGAATCTTCGATTTACCTTTTCCGACAAACTGAAATATTCCAGACGTTTCATTCTAAACAATACCAACGCTCCATTTGAATTTTGTATTCAATGTTTCGAATTAACATTGATTCAATTTTTCCATGCCCGATTTTTTGCTCAATTGTAACACTTTAAAAATCAACCTCAAACTTTCCAACCACCAGTTAACTTCTGTAATGGAATTCGACGCTGTTATGGCCAGAAGCCACTCCATCTCATAAACAGCCCATCGCCCATGTTTACATTCACTCCTCTGGAATATTTCAGTTGGTCGAAAAAGCGAACCTCTGGTTCACTATTCCGACCAACTGAAATATTCCACACTACCGAATCTAATACAATAAACATTTTTGTTTGTTTGATTGAACGCGAGAAATATTTCTCTATCGAGACTTAACCCTTAAGTCCTCAGATTAATTTTAAAGTATTTGTGGCCTTTTTCTGCTTACATAGTTATTGATGACTTGGCAGTGGTTCTACATCACTGCTGGCTGCCTAACAGGCAGCCAGCAGTGATGTAGAACCACTGCCAGGGAAAATTCAGTCTACACACAAGAGTAATAAAAAAGATTACACAAGGGAGCACCTGCTTCAATGCAGTATAAAAGTGGCGGTTTGGGGCTATATGGGGGCTTAAGGGTTAATTTCACCGTTTTTATCAATACTTTTACCCACGTTTATTTACAAAACAATTATAACTGAAGACTCATCACAGCTGTAGTTTTATGATTATACCTCCTTATTCCACAAATTTCCCGTCACCAGTGCTTGGGAGGTGCAAGCCCTCTCTAAAGTGGGCAACATGGCTTATTAACACTCACCCCTGGTCTTGAGTTGATGGTCATGATTCGCCATTGGGCAAAAATATGTTATCTTAAACACCAATAATAAATATAACTAAATAAATAGTTCCACAAATTGTGTTAATATCTTGATGTTTTATTGATGATTTAATTACTTATTAATTGGAATATTTATAAATAACTGAAGCACCAAAGGATATCTGCATTTAGTCACATTCAACGTCACATTCAATCAACGGTAGCTTGTAAGCAAACCCCGCGAAAAGTGGGTAAACAAATGAACGTTTAACAGTGTCGGGTTCCTTACAGAATTTGACTCCTGTCCTGAAAGTGAATCAACCCCAATAGAAGATAATACTTGCAAAACAATTTCTTGAACAACTAAAAGTTTTCATTATTTGCCTCAAAAAATGTAACCTATAAACCCCTCGTATGAACAAGCTAACTCGTTCAAATGAGGGGGCATTTATAAGCAATGTTTTTGAGACAAAATATGAAAAAAATAATTCAATTTCAATGGTGATTTTTGTTTTGTGAATAGCGCTGTTGCGTTGGGAGGTCTTATATTTCAACGAGAATCCATTCATGCAAAGATTCGCACAACAAAGCTAGCAAGAATCCACGTAGAAAAGGAGCGCGGTGGCTCAGTGGTAAACTGATGGACTTTTATGCTAAAAGTCCCGAGTTCGATCCCCGTCCGGGACGACCCGCGTTGTGTCCTTGGGCAAGGCATTTTATCCCGGTTGCCTACATGGGGGCACGATGACGACGTGTACAAAGGCGTACTGCACGTCAATTGTGCACCTGTCTTCAACCGCTGTAACCCTGCTTGAGCGGAGCTTGAACAGAGTTATAATGTTGAGGACCTGATAGTTGCTCGTCGATGCTGGGTGGTTCTCTCCGGGTACTCCGGCTTCCTCCACCCGTAAAACTGTCACGGTCACGATTAGCCATTGTGCATAAGTATGTGACCTTAAACACCAATAAATAAATAATCCATGTAGAATCTCAATGCACCTCACAGTATTCGCGTGAAAAGAATGAGTCAATTTAAATGTACTAAGCATAACAGCAGCAAACTAACCAACACAAGAGTAACATGACCTGAAATATCCTGGCACTTTGTCAATAAAATAGTTTAAATATGGCTGTCGTAGGGACCGTCTCAATGAGCCGTTTCCAATGGCATCCATATTTGTAAGGTTTTATTGATACTTATTTTTAACAAAAAAAATCAAATTCTGTTTATATTTTAAAAATTAAAAACTCTGTTGGGTAAAGGACTAACATGTGTTATCCGTATTCACCAGGGGCTCAACCATGGTGGCCTAATGGGATTCTGGGACATCCATAGCATGTATGGATTCTCGCAACCATTTTTGCGAGAATCCAAATGGATTCTCTCAAATCTAGATGAAATATAAGCCCTGCGTTGGATTAAATGGTTTTGTTTTTATTGGTTTACAGTATTTATTTGGTACGGTACGTACTTCAGGGTGTGCATCCAATTCGACGAAGGCATATTATTACCCCCGCCATTTGGTGGGAGGGGGATATGGGAACGGGTTACGCTCGTCCTTCCTTCCATTCTCATTTCTTGCCATCACATTCCTTTCTGATTTTATATGAACTTCGTGTCTAGAAAATATTTCAATATGTCATTTTTAGCTCAACTTTGGCGAAGCCAAATTTGAGCTTTTGTCATGGCCTGTCGTCCGTCGTCCGTCTGTCGTTCCGTCCGTCTGTCCGTCTGTCAGTACGTCAACAATTGGATACGGCTCGGGATAGAGGCCGTATTTATGAACCGATCTTTACGAAACTTCTTGGGTACCTTTGTTATGACCGTGGAACGAGAACGAGTGTTTTTGGGTGCGGTCCAAAATTCAAGATGGCTGCCAGCCGCCATTTTGTATCGACGATGCAGACATCTGTTTTTTTTGTACAGAACTTCCATATGAAAGCTCTGATTTGAATAATTTTTTGTATGAATGTTTAGCAGCATGGGATACATCACATATATTATACAGGCTTTTTGTCGGGCGTAAATTGTGCAAATTAGACTAATTTTGATGTTTTTTTGGTGTTACTTTCAGCACTGTAAGTGGAAATGCCAATACGGCTCGGGCTAGAGGCCGTATTTATGAACCGATCTTTACGAAACTTCTTGAGTACCTTTGGTATCACCGTGGGACGAGAACGAGTGTTTTTAGGTCCGGTCCGAAATTCAAGATGGCCGATGGCAGCCATTTTGTACAAAATTAGGTGCAATCAGATTTTTGCACAGAACTTACATATGGAAGCGCTGATTTTAATAATTTTTTGTGTGAATGTTTAGTACCATGGGATACATCACATATAAAACGGGTTTTTTTCTCGTGCAGAAGTTATGCAAATTAGATGAGATAAACTTTGATTTTTTCAGTGCGACTTACACACAGTAAGTACACATGTCAATACGGCTAGGACTAGAGTCTGTATTTATGAACTGATCTTCATGAAATGTCTTGGATACCTTTGTTATCACCTTGGGACGAGAACGAGTGTTTCTGGGTGTGGTCTAAAATTCAAGATGGCTGCCAGTGGCCATTTTGTACCGAAATTAGGTCTAATTAGTTTTTTGTACACAACTTCTATACGGCTCAGACTAGAGGCCATATTTATGAACCAATCTTTACGAAACCTCTTGGGTACCTTTGTTATCACCGTGGGATGAGAGCGCGTGTTCTTGGGTGTGGTCCGAAATTCAAGATGGCCACCAGCAGCCATTTTGTACCAAAATTAGTGCAATCAGTCTTTTGTACAGAACTTCTTCTTCTGTTTAGTAACATGGAATACATCACATATTGTAAGGGGTTTTTTTCGTGCAGAAATTATGCAAATTAGATGAACTTTTATTTATTCAGTGCTACTTACACAATGTAAGCACACATGTCAATACGGCTCAGGGTAGAGGCTGTATTTATGAACCGATCTTCACAAAACTTCTTGGGTACTTTTGTTATCACCTTGAGACAAGAACAAGTGTTTCTGGGTGTGGTCCAAAATTCGAGATGGCTGCCAGTGGCCATTTTGTACCGAAATTAGGTCCAATCAGTTTTTTGTCACAACTTCTATACAGCTCGTATTTATGAACTGATCTTCACAAAACTTCTTGGGTACCTTTGTTTTCACCTTGGGACAGGAATGGGTGTGTTTTGGGGTGCCTTTGTTATCACTGTGCTAAGAGAACAAATATTTTGGGGTTCAGTCAGATCCACTCTGGGACTCAAAGACTTTTTTCTAGTTTTGCATCTGACTGTCACCCACCTTTACAATACTTTACCTATACATTTGTTACAGGCAACGGTCAGTATTTATGTACAGACCGTTACAATACTTTATATGTACCTTTGTTATCAGGTCATTACCTGGATGTTTGTCATTGCTGTGTCACATACTATACATGTACATGTCTTTGTCTTGACAAGCTGAGCTACAGTGTCATTGACACTTTCATTCTTTATTAATGTCACTGAAGAACCCCCATGGGAACTCCGAGTGGTGAAACAGTGAATGTTTCCTGTTGCAAACAAGTTCTGTTTCACTTGTAAAATAGGACATTGTGACGAATGTCTGGGTGAAAGTCCTCTAAAAAGTTTCTGTTATATAAATCAGTTGAAAAGATCCCGGAAGGGAATACCATTGACCTTTTACTCATTATAGACCACTTTAGAACACATTTCTCGAAATGACGTTGGTATTGTTTGTTTGTCAGTCATATCAGTCATCAGGATTCTCTGAACTCAAGTGCTTCCTATTTGTCACAACTTACTATCAGATTACCCTCCACTAAACGAAACGGAAGTATCTGGCAAACACCATTAACAAATTGCGCAACAATACTTTTTTAAAATTTTGTCTCCAAAACATAGCCTAGGACCCTTATGAACAGTGGCATGAATATACCAAGAGAGAAGATCGGGGTGGGAACAGAGGCGGCGGAGCCAGGATGGCACAGGAGACACGTGCCCCTCCATTTTTTTCCACAGATATGTTTCGCAGTTACACAATGAGTTAAAATGGGCGCATGCAAACGTGTCAACATACAGGCATTCCTGTAACATTATTTGCAAATCCAAACAATATTTAGCCAAAGAATCCCACTTTCGGTCGCTTCGGTCCGTTTCTTCTACTTCAACCATCTTCCAACCCGAAGGCTAGCCTTCGGGTTGGAAGATCGTTGAAATAGAAGAAACGGACAGGACAGTGACCACACATCGGCGTATTCATCTAAACGAGAGACAATAGCGAGTCATGGTACATTTACCGATATACGATTGTAACCTTTCTCACACTGGGTCGAACCATGGCAGCATTGTAAATTTGTACCCCTCCACTTTTAACGAGCTTCCGTCACCCCTGCGTGGGAACCTCGAGAAGTGAAGAGTGTTTGTTTGCTGTGATAAAAAGGCGCCGTTTTCATGTAAAATATGACCCAATACCCGAGGTGGAAGTTCTCTGAAATGGACATCTTGGGTATTAACGATTGGCTGGACTTGACTTAATTTCCATGTTGCGGTTACGATTGGCTATTGTGCAGGAGTATGCAACCTTAAACACCAATAAATAAATTGGAGCGGGGTGATGGGTTAAGGGTGATATGGGGGTGTTCTGAAGTTCGGGGATTCATAGATTTTCTATACTTAGAGTATTTATTTATTATTTATTGGTGTTTAAGGTCACATACTTATGCACAATGGCTAATGGTTACCCTGATAGTTTTACGGATGGAGGAAGCCGGAGTACCCGGAGAGAACCACCGAACATCGACGAGCAACTGTCAGCTCCTCAACATTCTAACTCTGTTCATGCTCCGCTCAAGCAGGATTACAGCGGTTGAAGACATGTGCACCATCGACACGCGGTACGCCTTAGCACACGGCGTCAACGTGCCCCCTTGTAGAAAACTGAATAAGTGCCTTACCCAAGGACGCAATGCGGAGCCACCGTGCTCCCACACTTAGAGTAAGACAGAATAAACATAACGTAATCCATTTAAAAATGTTGTGTACTCTAGTAAGTATGCGAGAACGGAGCCTGAAGTGCATTTACGCCCATAAGGGTCTATCTCAGAGACGGGCTGACCGTATGGCCACCGAGAAAATTGCCGATGCTCCACCCCCCCCCCACACCTATTGGGTTCCCCCTGTGCCCCCAAACTGAAGCAGCCAATACTTGTTGGTACGTGAAATTTCGTGAAAATGACCAAAAGTCGGAATGTATCTGATTGCATAGACTGCCAGTGTATCGAAATGTTCTCTATGGGGCCTGCCATTAGTAGTACACATATAGGACATTTTGATATACTAGCAGTCTCTAGTCTGCCACTGATCGCTCAGATGAAAGGAAACAAAAAAAAATTCTCCCGATTGGGCCGAACTATGGTCTTCCCGACCCCCAGTAGTACCATTGTTGTCGAATGATCGATGAATAGATCCAAAATTGCAATCGAAATGTCCTTTATATGAACTGCCATTGATCGCTCAGATGGAAGGAAGCCGCGTTCGTTCAGTTCGCAAAATCAAAATTTTTTCCGGGTCTTGCCTGCCTCGCCATTCCCCCTCCCCCATGCATTCCCCGGTGACTTTTCTTGGCTCAGTCTGCCCCTGGTCTATCTACCTACCATAGGACAGCAACATTCGATAAGCGGTGCTGGTGTAAAAATGAAAACTTCGGTAAGTATGAAGTGTTAGAACAGTCGAACAAGAGTCATAACTCTGATAAGAATGGGTGGACAGAATCCGCGAAGTATGTCATTATGTTTATATCCTTTCCCCATTGCTGGTTTCTCACATTCGAATCTTGAGTTACAGTGCAAATAATTCACAAGGACGGTTTTCTAAGTGCAATAAGAGATTTTACTCTAGGAAGTATGCGTGGACGAAACCCACAATATGAGAATATCCTTTCTCCCATACTGGTCTCTTACCATACGAAAACACATCAAAATACGACAACCGATGCTTGAGTTTAACCCTTTAACCAACGTAACGGAAAAACCGGCCAGCGCTATTCTCAAAAATCGCCAATTAATTTTCAGGATTTTTTCATTTTTTGTCTCCAAAACATAGGTTATGACCCCTCATTGGAACGAGCTCGTCGAGCTCGTTCCAATGAGGGGTCATAACCTATGTTTTGGAGACAAAAAATGAAAAACATTAGTTATTCAAGAATTTTTTTTTGCAAGTGTCGTCTGCTTTTCATGTTAGGTAAAGGGATAAATGCACACATTCGAGGAGACAGTTGACCAAATCTAATACCCGGGAAGTGAAGCAGTATTTGTTTACAGTGATAAACAAGCTTTGCTGTCCTGGTAAAACAGGACTCCGTTACCAATGCTTGGGCTGGAAGTCCTCTAAAATGGGCAACATGGTTATGAACGATTGGCAGGATTTGATTTTATACCCCAAACGCTCTCGATTAGCCATTGAGCAAAAACGAAACCTTTCCCAGGGGTCGGAGGCATAATAAGTATCAAATTCCCCGAAAAGTGTATAAAACGATCAGGCGATATTTCAGCCAGCAGACCCTTGTTCTTTGTTTCTAAAGTACTGATCTATATCATGCGCATTATCCAAGCAAGCTCTAAAAGAAATTAGTTTGAAAATAGAGAACAATATGAATTTTTTCCAGAACCAGCATCAATGGTGTTCGAACCCAGGGCACAGGTATCCAGCCCTGAGAGTTTCTGGCCAACTAAGCTACCACTCAACCCCATTATGTACCACGAAAGATAAAACTCAAATATCAAACCTCCAGCCTTCGCTAGATATTCCTCTTGACAACAATCGAATAATTCACATAACTTCCTATTCGAGTGATCATCGTTGCTAGATACTGAGCAGAATATCTGTTCACAGGGACATGGATAAAGGGTATGGTTCGGGGTGTGCCCTCTCTGAATTTCCAACTGTATCCCCTCCCCCTCGGCTGCGAAACATCCAGCTTTTGAGAAACCATTTGCAACCGCCGTCAACTCCATTGAGTGAGAATATTCCAACTGCTACCTATGAATTTCCAACTGCTGAAGAAACGCGAATGCACCCTCTCCTCTAGTATTTATTTATTTATCTCGCAGGGTTTAACGACACTTTCGATAGCCAGGATCACCTCGCGTCGGACAGTTTTACGGGTGGAGGAAGCCGGAGTACCTGAAGAGAACCACCGAGCAACGGCGAGAAACTGTCAGACTCCCCAACGCACTAACTCCACACAAGCAGGGTTTGCATTGATTGAAGACAGGTGCACCATCAACGTGCAGTACTCCTTAGTGTCTCCGCGTGGGTAATCGGGATTAAGTGCCTTGCCAAAGGACACAATGTAGTTACCCATAGCGTGGATCTAACCGTGGACCTCTTGGTTTGAAGTTCAATGCCGTAACCACTGAGCCACCGCGCTCCCGTACCTTGAGTACAAGGCGCCATCTGCAGTGCTTTAGCATTGCATATTGTACATCCATATTGTACTGTATTTTCAAACTAATTTCTTTTAAAGCATGCGCCTGGTGTGGTGATGTGCGTGATATAGACCGGCATTGCAGATGACACCTTGTTGCACTCAAGGTGTGAAATATGGATTTCCGTTAGAAAATACAATGGAAGCGGTGAAAAAATCACAAAGTTTCTGTTAGAACTTAGATACAGTTACATCCTCAGATAAAATGCCGAACCCCCCCCCCCCAAAAAAAAAAAACCTATTACGAAAGTGCATGAAAGTTCCAACTGGTGATGGTTTGACGCTTAAAAATTCTAATATTGAAAACTGTGGCGGTGTTTGAGGACCCCTACCCCCTACCCCTGTCGCCACATCCATGTCTGTTTATCATCTTGAACATGCGAAGACTCGTCTATCTGCAAATTATTCGATCCGTTTAGTGTGCTACTTGTCAGTCATTATTTATTTGATCCGTTTTGTATGCTACGAGTCAATCCTGATTTAATGGACAATGGTGACTACTGATATGAAGATATATCGTTGCTTTAACCATGTGCATTGTACAAACATGGAAATTATTGAACAACAATTTAAGTCGATGTAAATTAGGAATTTGTTTGGAAAATGGAATTCTTTAGTCACTCTTTCTATAAACTTATACTTTTACAGACGGGAGCTGAATCAACTGATATTTGGTACTTGTGCAGTGCAGCACCTATATTCATTAATTTTATTTCGTTGATTACCCATAAATTGGCGCATCCTGTATTCGCAACTACAATTCGTAAATTGAAAGACAGATAAATGAGAAGAAAATACGCGGAAGTTTATTCTTAAGACAGTCACTCAAGAGTCACTCAAGAGATATCGCCTAATTTTCAATTCAAGTGTAGTAGTACAAGTGAGTGTGTACATCTTTTGACTCTTTACTTCACTGCTGCTGTTTCTGTCTCGGCATCGAAGATACTAGAGAATCGTCAATGAACATACGTCATTTCCGTCTGTCGTGCAGTCAGTATAAATTCAAACTGTGAAATGTGCCATTAAGAGCTGGCTTGGCTTCTCATTTTTGTCCTATTGTTAGCTCCTCGCAGATACCCCGGTAAGTGGAACAGTGCTTGTGTACTATGGTAAACAAGTTTTGTTTTGCTGGTAAAATAGGACTGATCAACCAATCAAATTGGGTGGAAGTATTCTAAAGTGGACAGCAAAGATATAAACGATTGGCGAAACTTGACTTCATACTTCTGCTGCGCTAATGATATAGCCAAAGACACTGAAAGTGACTACCTTCAAAATAAAGTGTCTGAACCGTCTGAGTAAGTCACTTCAAGGTCAACTGACTTCGGTTGGGAGCGTGGTAGCTCAATGCTTATGGCATCGGACTTCAAACCGACAGATCCGCGGTTCGATCCCCGCCCGGGGCGACGGGGTTGTGTCCTTGGGCAAGGCACTCAATCACGATTGCCCATGTGGGGCCACGGTGGCGTGGCATATCAAGGCGTTCTGTGCGTCGATGGTGCACTTGTCTTCAACCAATGCTAACCCTGCTTGTGTGGAGTTTGTACGTTTGGGAGTCTGACAGGTGCCTCGTCGTTGCTCGGTGGTTCTCCCTGGGTACTCCGGTTTTCTCCACTCGTAAAACTGTTTAGCACGAGGTGACCCTGGCTGTCAAAAGAGTCGTTAAACCCCAATAAATAAATAGATTGACTTCGAAATCCTAGCGGCAGATTAATTTGTAAAGGCGGCTTAACTATCACGCGTTACACACACAAACACTCACACACGCCAGGCGGTGTTGCCGAGGGTTCGAATCCTGGCGGGGGATCAGAAACCAATATTCAAAATTCCTCTAAAACATGATTGTGTCATTTGAAAAACACACACAAGCCCATGCCAGTCTTCGTCTGAGGCCATCCACAGCACTTTCGTCGTTCTGCAGACAGCGCGTTCCACACTTTCATGCTACTGCCGAAAGGAAGATGAACCAAGTTATCACGAGGACTTCATCTAAAAAGCTAGATTCCAGCCTTCGTTTTATGACGGTGTGCAATGGTCTAGTGGTTTGGGCGCTGGACTCCTGATTGCCAGGCGGTGTTGCCGAGGGTTCGAACCCCGGCGGGGGATCAGAAACCAATATTCAAAATTCCTCTAAAACATGACTATGTCATTTGAAAAACACACAAACCTAGACACACCATCCCCCCCGCCCCCACACACACACATACCATCACTCGCACGCGGAACTAAAATAAAAGTGTATGTGTGTGTGGGGGTGAGGGGTGGGTGGGGTGAGGGGTTTTGGTTAGTGGTGGCGGCGGCGGCGGCGGCGGCGAGCATTATCTCTTATTATCAATTTCTTCCTCAAAAACATCATTGGAACGAACTCATCAAACACGTTCCAGTATTAGGCGACAATCTATGTTTTTCAGACAAAAAAAAAAAAAGACGAGAAAATTATAAATAAAATGAAAATAAAATAAAACAAAAAATAAATAAAATGAACATGAAAAAATGAGTTATTCTCGAATATGTTTGGTAAGTGTCGTATTCTATTCGTTTTTGGCAAAGGGTTAAATTATAATAAAAATAAATGTTTGTTAATTATAACCTCCATGGGGAGGGACGAGAACAAATATATGATCTGAAAAAAACATGGCTGACAATTTTCGTCAATGAAATAGACTCATAGGAAGGATCGCTCCCCTCGATTATCTAAATATGACGGTAAATCTAACATTCAGGGTAAGAGAATTTCCTATAAAAATTGACATTTCGAAATGTTAGCGGAGTTGCATCATCGATGTGCGCATCATTTCACAAACTTCGGGCATTTTCCTGCAGTGTAGTATAAAAATACAGAAGCTGGATTTTTACAATTTTTTTCTAGTAAGTTCGAACATTTGACTATTTTCTCTGTTGAAACTCATTTAAAATAAAAAAAGGCGCTTTCACCATCCTTTGATGTTCTATAACTTCTTCCTGGTCATTATACCAACAGCGTGCGCATCGTGTCATATAATACAGACAATGTCCTTTGTATTAAAAGTCTAGAAAGTAAGGTTTGCTAATTTTCTTCCTCTGTTCCCGTGAGGAATAAAAACTTGCACACTATTGTAAGAACACATTTGCTAAACAAAGAGCCAAAGTGTGGGCTTACTTACTGTTGGCTGCCGTGACACTGATATATAGATATTCTTAACCCTTTACCTAACCCGAAAAGCAGACGACACTTGCAAAAATAATTCTTGAATAACTAATTTTTTTCATTTTTTGTCTCAAAAACATAGGTTATGACCCCTCGTTGGAACGAGCTCGACGAGCTCGTTCCAACGAGGGGTCATAACCTATGTTTTTGAGACAAAAAATGAAAAAATAATGAAAATTAATTGGCGATTTTTGAGAATTGCGCTGGCCGGTTTTGGCCGTTACGGTAGGTAAAGGGTTAATGACGGATTAACTATGAAGCTTCTAATAAATTGCGTTCCATAAAAAGGCAAGTTTCCTTTTGTAACTTTTACTAAACGAAAACAACAGACAGCTCTCGTTTATTAAAAGTACCAAAAGGAAGCTTGGTTTTAATTTGAACTGATGTCATAGGCGTATTCTCAACAAGTGCTTGCTTCTTAATTGGACCTTCCTCATCCAGCTAGTAATTTCAAGGGAGATAACTCTATTGAAGTCGATCTTCATGACAATGTTAATTCAGGGATAGCGAGGAGGCATGGTCCTTCTGCCACCCCCACCGTTTTGCCTATGTCTTCAAGTATCAGGCAGACAACAATTTCACCGAAGTTATCACTATAAGAAAGATGTTCTCAGAAACACTTCCGGTGTACTATTGACGGACCCGTATCTTCATATTCTTGTTTCGTAACCCACATTTCCTGGAAAGTTGATAACGCGGCTAATGTAGAGCCTCCTTCCCAAACTGAATATAAACGGTTCTGCGGAGCAATGAATTTTGTAACAACTGGCTCTTTCGATAGAACTCTTCTAGATTCTGTTCGCTGATAGAAAGAAACTAGTCCATCTAAATCGTTTTGTAGTCGTTCCGGCATTCCAGGGAAAAGTGTATTTCCACCAGTAAGAACAATATTTTTCAAGAGATCAGGTCGTATATCCTCAGAACATTTTGAAATAGAATTGAATATGATTTCGTGAAAACTTGCTAAACTTTCAAACCCTAGAAATACTGGTTGCATCATAGCTTCTGGACACGTGAATCTTTCCTCGCGGACAATTATAGTATTTCCATCTGGTAAATTATATTCTTTGTCTAAGGAAGTGCTAGATGTTGCTGCAGTCTTTTCTTGTTGATAATCTGATGCGAGGTAACAAAGTTTCTCCTTTATATCTCGAACAATGTCCCTTTCTCGCGATGTAGTAAAATTATATCCTCTCCCACTCACGAGTCTCAGCAGAAAGTTAGTGAGTTCCGCTCCTGCCACATGTGTATGAAGAATAGCATGAGGAAGAGCATATCCTTCGTATACGGGAACAAAGTGCGTAGCCCCATGCCCGGAGTCAAGTACAGATCCAGTCGTCCTTCCAGAAGCGTATAATGCAAGCACGGGTTGCATAGCTAAATACATGGCGGGTATGTGAAATGTTTCGAACAATAACTGCGTTGTTTTTTCTCTATGTCCTTTTGGGTTCATTGGTGCTTCAGTAATCATCACGGGGTGGTCTTCTGTAGCAAGTGTCAACTCTTTTAAAAATGCATGGCGCAAGATTTCTTCCATTCCATCCCAATCCCTAACAATACGAATTTCAATGGGATATCTCATTTTCAGTTGAGACCTTTGAGTGAGAGCATCGTTTCCAACATAACACATGTTAATATCTTCACCACTCTGAAAAAAACAAAACAATATGCTGAAATTTTTATCACTTAATCAAACAATTTATTTATTGGGGGTTTATCGACACTTTTGACAGCCAGGGTGTCTCCGTATCGGACAGTTTCATGGGTGGAGGAAGCCGGAGTATCCAGAGAGAACCACCGAGAACGGCGAGCAGATGTCAGACTCCCCAAAGTACTAACTTCACACAAGCAGGGTTAGTATTGTCCAAGACAAGTGCACCATCGACGTGCAGTACGCCTTAATACACAGCGCCACCGTGCCCCGACGTTGACAGTCGGGATTAAATCACTTACGCAAGGACACAACGCAGTTACCATGGCGGTGATCGAATCTCGGACCTTTCGGTTTAAAGTCCAATGCCATAAGCACTGAGACACCCGCTCCCTAAACAAATCGCTAAAACACCACCTTTTTAAAAAATTGTCTTTTGACTTTTTTTTTATTTTTATACTTCGCTTTCAAAATCTAATTTTTTGACGCTTTGTTGGCATGGGTTTGTCGATTCACTAATGTTTTTTATATCTAACAATCAACTTAATTTGCACCCCAAAACTCCCCCAAAACCGTTTATATCACCCCCCCCCCCCACCACCGTTCCGATTCCATATCAGACAGATGCAATTTTCGGTAAACATTCATATATATGCAATGTTATTACGCATTAAAATATAGTTCCTGAAATTCAAAATTCTGAACACTTTCAATCCAATTTAAACTAAAAAATTGGGAAACGAGCTTTATGTAACGGCATTGTTAGATAAATATATTATCATGACTATGTGCTTTTCCTGTACTTTGTATCAGATTCTCTGTCGTGTTTATAATCGGATAGCAACTCACCCTGACGGGCTCGTTGCGCTCCGATTGTAAATACGACCTCGAATCTGATACGTATTACAGGACATGCACATGGTCATGATAATGCATATATACATGACCCCTTTCACGACCAGATCGCAGTTTGGTTCGGACACACTTCCACCAATGGGTCGAAATTTACGAAGTAAACCCTTTACCTAACATGAAAAGCAGACGACACTTGCAAAAACAATTCTTGATAACTATTTTTTTTCATTTTTTGTCTCAAATACATAGGTTATGACCCCTCGTTGGAACGAGCTCGACGAGCTCGTTCCAACGAGGGGTCATAACCTATGTGTTTGAGACAAAAAATGAAAAAATAATGAAAATTAATTGGCGATTTTTGAGAATAGCGCTGGCCGGTTTTGGCTGTTACATTGGGTAAAGGGTTAAATACCGCGAAGTCGCGACGCATCCGGGGGGGGGGGGGGGGGGTGGGGGGGGGGTTAGGAAAAAAGTTGCAGACACCGATGCCGATTTTTTGTTTTTGACCGGTCGGAGGACCCACCCACCCACCCCATGTAATTTTTTTCCAGTTTTACAATTTTTTTCCGGGGTTATCTGAACTACCCACCCCCACTAAATACATGCTTCTGCCTCATCCTTCCCACCATAACCAATTTTATCATACAGTATTGAGTGATTGACCTTGTACAGTAGGACAGGTCTTGAAAGAACATCCGTTTTATCAGACCAAAGTGGTCTCTTAAGGCAGATGGTCTCCCATAACAAATCAAATATAGAGTAAAGCTGGTATGTCCAGGTATGTCCATATAAAATATGGTCTCCAAAGACATCGGTCTCTTAAGGCATGTTCTATTGTAATTCATTAACACTCTTGAATGTATATCATTAACTTTTTACCTATAGTTATCTCTCCATGTGTTCAGACATGTTGTAGAAACCAACAGTATATATGGTATTCGACAGAGTTCAGAGAGCTTTGTAAAATATCATACAAATTGTTGATTTTTTGACTACATGCATGAACCAGCATGGACTGACATGAAGAGAGATAATTGCGGATGAGAAAGTATACTTCAATATCAAAGTGAAGGGTGTTGATGTAGCAAAAAAAAAATCTCTATGCAGCCAGGGACAACATACCATTTCGGCCAGACAAAAGTGGTCTTTCAAGACAGGTGGTCTTGACAGACCACCTGTCTGAAAGACCCCTTTTGTCTGGCAAAAATGTTGGTCTCTCAAGAGAGGTTCCACGGTATGTGTATGCAAAAAGCAATAAGTTTAGTCATTTATGTATTTGTTTATTTTTTTGATGAAGGTTTGGGTGGGGCATGGCTGGGTTGGGGGAGGGGATTTATTACTTATTTTAAGTCCAGCCCTAGAAGGTCTGGTACATGATTTTGTTGACACCTGTGTTCTCAGATGTGTTTGAAATAAAATAGCAGTTCAATCAGGTTCAATGTTTAGTAGTTTTTGTGTTACATACTTCCTACAATGGCAATAAGAGTCATTGGTGTTTTCGTAATAGGTCTGGATAATTCGTTGTATAGAATTGTTTCTGCAGCTGAAATCTGTAACTGTTCCTCATCTAAGCCAGCCGATCTCACCAGGGTGAACATATTAGAAATTTAATCAAACAGAACACCCTCAAGATAACTTATCCTTAGAGTGCAGTGTTTGATAATTGCAATTAGTGATGCATTTTAACTTGCATTATTCAATATGTCATACATTGTATCACTATAAGCCGAATCATAGCTCAGCCGCAATAACAGTTTTATAATCGTATATAACCCATAGTAGGTAACCCCTGATAACTTGAGTGTCTTTTTATTAGTTCTTGAATGATACTTCACTGATTATGGTATGCAATTTTGCCCAAAAGTGTCTGAGGAAAAAATTTGCAAGCATCGGAAATTTTTTTTTGTCCTCCTTGACCACCCACCCACCCCGGCATCAGTGTTTTGCAAATTTTTTCCAACACCCCCCCCCCCCCCCTGTCGCATCAGGAAAAACAAGTGAAAATAACATCTCGGATTCCATGTTCGCCCATTTCTTTGCTCGAGAAGTGCGAATCTTTTCCGATCGTTCGTGACAAAGTGTGGCAATAGTTTGTATAAATGGATTCAAACAATGGGGAATATGTAGAATGTAACTACTGCAAATCTTGCATTAAATACTCCGGCCTGATTGGAGGTAATTTGCACAAATCTTACATAAAATACTAAGACCTGATGATCATGCCCAATATTTTATGAGAGATTTGCATAATGTACAATCTGTCAGCCACGAGTATTTTATGCAAAATTTTCAAAAATTACTTCTGGGTTTTTCTCATTGCCTGAATCTACCAATACAATATATTTCCTTCTCTCATATTTCATTAACTGTTTACCTAATACAAAGAGCAGTCAACTGCAAAAAACAAAACAAAAAACAAAACAAAACAACTCATTGGAGTTCCTCTATTTCTGAGTTTTTCTCTAAGTCAGAATCCACTGATACAAAATATTTCGATATAGGGCCTGACAACATTATCGTGGTTCAATATCCCGGCTTGTCATATTCTCCATTCCAAAGTAACAGACACCTTTAATCGTTAACGGAATGGTTATAGCCGAACGATTAACTGGTTACATGCTTACCTAACCGTATCAGTAATTGGTGAAAGGTCGAACAGAGACTGGTCTGGTTGCAAATACTTACACCCAGTTTGATAAAATGCATCATTATACTAAATGGTGATCGAAGCACTTGACAAGAGAGGTGGCCCATTTGATATTTGTGAAGTTGAAATAAGTTTCACTAGTTATGCAGTAGTAATGGGTAGTAGTAGTAACAACAACAACAACAACAACAACATCAACAACAACAACAACAACAACAACAACAACAACAACAACAACAAGTAGTATAGGAAGTAGCAATACTAACGGTAGTAGTAGTAGTAGTAGTAGTAGTAGTAGTAGTAGTAGTAGTAGTAGTAGTAATAATAAAAATAATAATAGTAGTAGGTAGTAGTTAGTTGTGTTAATGGTAGTGGTAGTAGTAGTAGGTGTAGTAGTAGTGGTAGTAGTAGTAGTAGTAACAATAGTAGTAGTAGTAGTAGTTTGTAGCAGTAGTAATAGTAGGGGTAGTATAGGTAGTAGCAATAATAATAGTAGTAGTAGTAGTAGTAGTAGTAGTAGTAGTAATAGTAGTAGTAGTAGGTAGTAGTTATTATTATTATTATTATTATTATTATTATTAGTAGTAGTAGTAGTAGTAACTATAGTAGTAGTAGTAGTAGTAGTAGTAGTAGTAGTAGTAGTCGGTAAGCAGTAGTCGTAGCAGTAGTGGTAGGTAGTAGTAGTAGTAGTAGTAGTAGTTAGTAGTAGCAGCAGTAGTATTTAGCAACAGAAGTAGAATTAGTAGTAATACTACTACTACTACTACTACTACTACTACTACTACTACTACTAACACTAGTAGTAGTAGTAGTAGTAGTAGTAGTAGTAATAGTAGTAGCTATTTATGTATTTATTAGTGTTTAACGGCACTTATGGGTGGAGGAAGCCGGAGTACACGGACAGAACCACCGAGCAACGACGAGCAGCTGCCAGCTCCTCAACATCGTAACTCCGCACTGAAGCACAGTCAGGGTTAGATTGGTTGAAGACATGCGCACCACCGACATGCAGTGCGCCTTAGTACACATCGTAATCGTGACCCCCTGTGGACAATCGGGGTTTAAGTGTCTTGCCCAAGGACACAACGTGTGAGTCCGAATAGATCGCTCAGACGGTCACCCATCCATTGACTAACCGGGCTCGACGTTGCTTAACTTCGGTGATCTGACGAGTACCGGTTACTGCAACGCCATCGCGCCCCCAGTAGTAGGACTTAGTAAGCAGTAATAGTAGCAGTAGTGAAGGTGGTCGTAGTAGTAATAGTAGCAGGTAGTAGTAGTAGAAGTAGTAGTAGTTAGTAGTAATAGTAGTATTTAGCAGTAGAAGTAGAATTAGTAGTAACGGTACTACTACTACTAGTACTACTTCTACTACTACTACTGTTACTCCTACTACTAGTAGTAGTAGCAGCAGCATTATTAGTAGTAGTAGTAGTAGTAGTAGTAGTAGTAGTAGTAGTTAGAAATGGGAAAAGTAGCAGCAGCAGTAGCAGTAGCAGTAGTAGTAGAAAAGAAGTAGCATTAGTACTAGTAGTAGCAGTATTATTATTATTATTATTTACTGGTGTTTAAGGTCACATACTTATCACAATGGGTAATAATGACCATGACAGTTTTACGGGTGGAGGAAGCCGGAGTACCCGGAGAGAACCTCCGCGCAATGACGAGCAGCTGCCAGCTCCCCAACATCGTAACTCCGCACTGCAGCACAGGCAGAGTTAAAGTGGTTGAGGACATGCGCACCCTCGACGTGCAGTACGCCTTAGTACACGGCGTCGTCGTGCCCCCATGTGGACAATCGGGGTTAAGTGCCTTGCCTAAGGAAACAACGCGAGAGTCCGAATCGATCCGAGGATTAACCGAACTCGACGTTGCTTAACTTCAGTGATCTGACGAGAACCGGTTACCGTAACGCCACCGCGCCCGCAGTAGTAGTAGTAGTATTAGTATAGTAGTAGTAGTAGTAGTAGTAGTAGTAGTAGTAGTAGTAGTAGTAGTATTAGTATAGTAGTAGTAGTAGTAGTAGTAGTAGTAGTAGTATTTAGCAATAGGAGAAGAAGTAGCATTAGTAGTGATAGCAGAAGTAATACCTCATTTTTTGGTCTTGCAATAACTGACGGTAATACAGACGTTGGCTTTTCTTGACCAGCGAAGCCGATTTTGCACGTATCTGAGCCACAATCAACAACCAGAGCAGTTCGATTTTCACAATCAGCCATGTTTAATCTTCATAGATTCTTCTTATTTCACACCAGTTTCACTCTGTTGATATGAAAAGTCTAAACACTGAGTAATTTTACTCTAATATGGAGGTCACAATCATCAGACTGTACGGTTTCGTTGTTGTGAGAGCTAATGCCTTTACGTTTATCCTCGTGTTCTATCGTCCGTGAAAATGCATTCAAAACATTTTAAAAGAATGTTCAAACTCCAAGTTCTTTCGATACGATGTTAAAAAACTGAATGCTTTCACGTCGCCTAGCAACACAAATTCACAATTTATAGCATTACATCATAATCCGCTTTTCCATGTAGCCATAAGTGAAATTATGCTTAACCCTTTACCCAACGTAACTGCAAAAACCGTCCAGTGCTATTCACAAAAATCGCCAATCAATTTTCATTAATTGTCTCAAAAACATAGGTTATGACCCCTCTTTGGAACGAGCTCGTCGAGCTCGTTCAAAGAGGGGTCATATCCTATGTTTTTGAGACAAAAAATGAAAATATAATGAAAATTAATTGGCGATTTTTGAGAATAGAGCTGACCGGGTTTGGCCGTTACGTTGGGTAAAGGGTTAAAGCATTGCAATGACGCCGTGTTCCACTCAAGGGACGAGTCTATCTGATGATACCTGGTAATTTCTCGTTTGAATCTAGCCCCATTGCTAGCCCCATTGCTAAGACAACTGCGGGCACGACTTATCAGTACTAGAATATTAAGAACAGAAAATGTCTAAACTCATTTTGGTAATACTACAGTCAAAGTGATAGCTTTGGGTAATTTGAATGTCAGAGCGGGTTCATGTATACCGATCCATGCGGAGATTTGGTTGTCATATGAATAAATTACTTAACCTTCTAGAAACAAGTGATAGGTCCATCTACTTGTACATACTGTTCGATGGTACGAAATAGTCGAACCAGTATGCATACCGATACTGATTTCACATAGGAGATAGACTGCGCCATTTTGTTTATTTTGAAATTCTCACCTCTCATATTCCTTAAATTCAGATTAAATATACACAAATTATACATCAAAATAAAGGTTGGGATGTATAGAACACGAAACACGTATGCAATCAACTCATAGAGTCGACTGTAGGCACCACTGGTTCCTGGAAGTCTGCTATCGTATTCGCACCAGAACTGATAACAAAATAATATTTCGCAAGAACAACTCGTGGCCGAATGTGCTTCAGATATTCAATAACAAAGCTAGGCATTCAAAACATTTTCGAGTGCAGCGACAGAACTGCATTTTGGAAAAGGACAACACTGTCTGCATTTTTTTTATTGAAGATGGTTTCCATGCTCGACAGATATGCGCAAATCACTCAATACCACGAATTTCCATCGAAAAACAAAATCGTAATTCTAAGAAATTTCAACAGGTGTCATGATACCTTGAATTGAATATGGTAACTGTGTAATCTCTATCCAATAACAGTATACTGTATGAAGGCGATCTTTTTCATTATTTGATTTAGACGGCATTGTTTTTACATGCATTTTCCGTCCGATGACGTCGACCGGAAATCGAAAGTATACTCACACGTAAACAAAAGCAATGGCTTTGGAATTTTCCCCCATGCAGCTCTGTAGCCGTGTTTTGATGAATTTTGATCCCCTAGCTTTGTTCTTGGATATGTAAAGCACATTTGGCCACAAGTTGTTTTCGCGAAATATTATTAAATTATCAGTTCTGGCGCGAATAGGGCAGCAGACTTCCAGGAACCAGTGGTGCCTATAGTCGACTCTATGAGCTGAATACACGTGCGTTTCGTGCGTGTTCTATACATCCCAACCTTCATTTTGATGTACATTTTGTGTATATTTAATTTGACCTGAAGGAATATCAGAGGTGAGAATTTTCAAAATAAACAAAATTTCATTACTTGTATAGGCCCTTAAGTGGTTAGTGGACCTGGACCAATTTGCACAATTTTCCCCGTTTATTCCGCGGTGTATCTAGTTATAACGGATGGGTAGTCATTGTACTTTGCTTATGGGCCTATATTTAACCCTTTACCCAACGTAACGGCCAAACCGGCCAGCGCTATTCTCAAAAATCGCCTATTAATTTTAATTATTTTTTCATTTTTTGTCTCAAAAACATAGGTTATGACCCCTCATTGGAACGAGCTCGTCGAGCTCGTTCCAATGAGGGGTCATAACCTATGTTTTTGAGACAAAAAATGAAAAAAAATAGTTATTCAAGAATTGTTGTTGCAAGTGTCGTCTGCTTTTCATGTTAGGTAAAGGGTTATCCTTTTATACCCTGATGGTATTTATTTATTTATCGGGATTTAACGACACTATCGACTGCCATGGTCACCTCGTGGCGGACAGTTTTAAGGATGGAGGAAGCCGGAGTGCCCGGAGAAAACCACCCGTCAACAGCGAACAACTGCCAGACTCCTGAATGTACCAACTTCACACAAGCAGGGTTAGCATTGGTTGAAGACAAGTGCCTAGTCGACGTGCAGTACGCCTTAGTACACAGCCTCACCGTGCCCCCAGATGCACAATCGGGACTAAGCTACCTTGTCCAAGGACAAAACACAGTTACCCTGACGGGGATCGAACAGTGGAGTTTTCGATTTGAAATTCAAATACGTAACCATGGAGCCAGCGAGATTCCTGAACGCTGATGGTATTTTCCATGTCAGTTCAATGGCATCAATTGGAGACGAGTCCGTATTCATTATCTGCGGGTAGACCATTTAATATTTTCAACGTGCGGCCTTGGGGCAGCACGTTGAAAATATTAAATGGTCTCCCCACACACTTGCTGATAAGCCTTCCCAGTTAATGAAATTTTGACATACCATGAAAAGCTTTCTTCGGGGTACAAGAGTTAACATACGATATTGAACAGCATGTCGAATGTTTGTATACCGAGTATATAGGATTTATCGGGGAGCGTGGTGGCTCAGTAGGTAGAGGTGCAGGTTGCAAGCCGAGAGGTCCTCGGTTCGAATCCCACCTGCGGCAACCGCGTTGTGTCCTTGGGCAAGACACTTCGTCTCCATTGCCCGCGTGGGGGCACGGTGGCGTTGTGTACTAAGGCGTGCTGCACGTCGATGGTGCATTTGTCTTAAACCAATGCTAACCCTGCTTGTGTGGAGTTAGTACGTTGGGGAGCTGACATTTGCTCGCCGTTTCTCGGTGGTTCTCTCCGGGTACTCAGTCCGGGTACTCAGGCTTCCTCCACCCGTAAAACCTGTCGCGGTCATGATTAGCCACTGTGCATAAATATGTGACCTTAAACACCAATAAATAAATAAGTAAATAATATAGGATTTATCAACTTCACACACAAGTCACTTAATCCCGATTGCCCATGCGGGGGCGCGGTTGTGCGGTTGCGCTGTGTACTATAAGGCGTACTGCACGCCGATAGTGCACATGTCTTCAATCAATGCTAACCCTATTTCTGTGGAGTTAGTACGTTGGGAAGTCTGACAGTTGCTTGCCTTTTCTCTCCGGGGACTCCAGCTTAGCCCACCCGTAAAACTGTCCGACACGAGGTGTCCCTGGCTGTGGAAAGTGTTGTCAAACTCGTAAATAAATAAATAAATAAATAAATAAATAAATAAATAAATAAATAAATAAACACGAATCTCGGTAACAAGCATTCACTAACTCTTGTTGATTATAAGGAAGAGCCGATATGCCCCAAATTGGAGAAAAACCGACATGGCTTGTGTTGGTTGTCAATTCAAAATGAATCATGTCACCACTCCACATTTTAATACACGCTCTTTCCGCCCGAAGCAGCATCAGTGTTGAGTAATGTATTTACTATGTATTTACTGTGATGGTGATGAGATTGCATTTTGTGATATCTCATATTGCGGTCATGGATGACAGTAACTGTTGCTACAAATTGCATAACCATTAGCCTCAAACGGTTTTTGTATGTGTAATTGTAAAGATGACTGCAGCTTTTCAATGACAAATTACCCCTCATCTATTTGGTAATAATATATGTCTTATCATTTTTTTTCAAAGTAAATTTACATCTTTCAAATCACCTCAGAGAATTATTATTATTACGAGGCACCCCGTGGGAACTCCGGAAAGTAAAGCAGTGCTTGATTGATCACTTTTGAAACAAGTTTGGGAGTACGGTGGCTCAGTGGTTACGGCATTGAACTTCAAACCGAAGATCCACGGCTCGATCCCCGCCATCGCTAACTGCTTTGTGTCCTTGGCCAAGGCACTTAATAACGTTAACCCTTTACCTAACCTGAAAAGCAGACGACACTTGCAAAAAAAATTCTTGAATAACTATTTTTTTTTTCATTTTTTGTCTCAAAAACATAGGTTATGACCCCTCATTGGAACGAGCTCGTTCCAATGAGGGGGTATAACCTATGTTTTTGAGACAAAAAATGAAAAAATAATGAAAATTAATTGGCGATTTTTGAGAATAGCGCTGGCCGGTTTTGGCTGTTACGTTGGGTAAAGGGTTAACCCACATGGGGACACGGTGTCCTAAGGCGTACTGCTAGCCGACGATGCACATATTTTCACCAGTGCTAACCATGCTCGTGAGGAGCTAATACGTTGGGAGTCAGACAGTTGCTTGACGCTGCTCGATGGTTCTCTCCGAATACTCAGACTTTCACCGCCTGTAAAACTGTCCCACACGAGACGACCCTGGCTGTCAAAAGTGTCGTTAAACCTCAATAAAACATGAAACAAAGTTGAAACAAGTTAGTTTTTTCCGTATAATGAAGTGGAAAGCGTAGGTTCAAACGACTGGTTGGACGCGACTTTATATTCATGTTATTGTCATGGTATGATTCTAAATGATGAAAATGACCTTAACCCCACCATACTGATGTCAAAATAAGGGAATTTAAGCAATTCAGTCTTACTTGACAGAGTACCGTGAGCCCCGTCAAACAAGACTGATTTGGTTGAATTCCTAGTTCCCTTACGGGCGGGATTTGCTGCTTGAAGTTTCATTATTTTGACATCAGTCAGTATGTGGAGGGTTAACACCAATAGATAAACAAGAGCACCGCTAGGCGTGGCTAAATACCCCTGTTAGCCATTTTGAATTGTACTACAGAAAATACAAAAATTTTAGCTTATAAAGAATATCTGATATACCCCTAATTATCGATCGAAATGAAAATGTTAACAATACTGACAAAATTGCAAGTCTAAAAAGGGCCGTAACTCATGTAAAAAGAACTGGACGGAACCCATATTAAAACTTGGTCTGTATCATTAGCTGGAAAATACCCAAACCAACTTTGGTTGAGATCAGCTGATCCAAACTGGAGTTATCGGTCGGAAACCCAAAATGTTGTCAGACGGTCGAATTCTGAGTCGAAAAAGGGCCATAACTCTTTGAACGGAACTCATATTCGAAAGTTGGTATGTGTATTAACCAGCTAGTAATACACATACCAACTTTTGTAGAGATCAAATAATCCAAACTGGAGTTATCAGTTGGAAACCACAACTGTTAGCAGACGGACACACCAGTGGGCGGGCGGACGGGCAGACCGTTTTTCAAACGTGCGTTTAACAAGTAATGCCCCTTATGACTAGGAATATATGAAATAGACCCGTTCTCTTTCTTATAATCGTACCATTTTAAACAGTTGATTAAATTGGGTTTGATATCACGTTCAGAAGCTTTTACTGTAAGGCATAATAGGAGCGTAGGTATGAAGTTAAAGTTTAACCCTCTCTGTACAAAACCTGATGTTAAGAAACCACGTAGTGAGAAATTGTTCTCGAATAATATATCAGAAGGTTACAGAAAACACTCACATAAAAAAAGAAAAGGTGACGATATTATGGTCATGTCACAAAGCCACTTCGAAGTTGAGCGTCCCGTGTAACGCACGGATATAATCGCCTGAGTGCTAGAATGTCCTATGTCCCCTATGGGACATAGGACATTCTTCCACTCAGGCGACGATAATCCAATTCAGGCGCGAGCCATTGGAATAACAGCGAGTAGTTTCGAGTCAGTTGAATTGCCTCTTCTGGAAACCAGCAGCAAAGACCCGGTAGGAACTCAATAACCCTCCAAAATATCAGTTCCAAATAAAATGCCAAAACGTGGTCCTGGTGAAACACACTGACACTTATCTTTTCTCAAATAAAAAACACTTGGAGGTAAGAGATTTTTCGCCATGTCCGAACAATTACACACAGCGATACATCATCCCGGAAGACACCGAGTAGATTAAGACGAGCATATTTTATTTATTTATATTTATTGGGGTTTAAGGACACATACTTATGCACAATGGCTAATCGTGACAGTTTTACGGGTGGAGGAAGCCGGAGTACCCGGAGAGAACCACCGAGCAACGACGAGCAACTGTCAGCTCCTCAACATTCTAACTCTGTTCAAGCTCCTTTCAAGAAGGGTTACAGCGGTTGAAGACATGTGCACCATCGACGTGCAGTACGCCTTAGTACACGGCATCATCGTGCCCCCATGTAGGCAACCGGGGATAAAGCGCCTTGCCCAAGGACACAACGCGGGTCGTCCCGGACGGGGATGACGAGCATATTAAAATTAAGATGAATACAATGAAACGTTACCGTAACCCCTCCATTAACTGTGACAAAATATGTGTGGGAAGGAAGAAACTCACTGTTGCCCAACCTCCATAAACCTGTAAATGGTAACTTGACCCACCCAAAAATTGAACATGTATATGTATATTTGATACATCCAAAAATAAATTTCAAAGAAGACTTGAGTTTTTTTTTAACTATACGTCCTACTGGCTGATCTTTAAACTACACCATCAAGGTATGCCTTCAACGAAGGTATGCCTTGATGGTGTGGTTGAAATATTTAATTAATCGGGACTTGAGCCACCATAGTCGGAATAAATCAGGTTTACCCCCGCCATCAATCGATCCTCTTTGCGACGCCAATGACTGGGTTGAGTCGGCCAATTTACATTTGTTCAATGGGGGCACCCTTTTCCCCCTTTTTGATTATAGCACTGGACTCCAGATTAAAAGGTCTTCCTGCCTCGAAACATCTGCATTGTATCCTTTTGAGCAGTTGCTCAGATGAGAGCACGATTCCTCGGAGTGCTGGGGCGCGGGGTACGTTTAGAATACCCTTGCATTCACCCAATACCAAGGCGGGTTGTGCTGGGTTATTAAGTTGGGGAATCTGAGTTAATCACCGCCGCTCGGTATTTCTCTTCGAAAAGTTCAATTTCCTCCACCGGGAGGGCGGTGGCTCAGTGGTTACGACATTGAACTTCAAACCGAGAGGTCCACGATTCGATTCCAGCCAGGGGTAACTGTGTCCTTGGGCAAGGCTCTTAATCCAGATTGCCCATGTGGGGGCACGGTGGAGATTTGTACTGAGGCGTAATGAACGTCGATGGTGCACCTGTCTTCAACCAATGCTAACCCTGCTAGTGTGATGTTAGTACGTTGGGGAGTCTGAGAGTTGCTCGCCGTTGCTCGGTGGTTCTATCCGGGTATTTCGGCTTCCCCCACCCGTGAAACTATCCGACACGAAGTGACTCTGGCTGTCGAGAGTGCCGTTAAACTCGAATAAATAAATAATTTCCTCCACCAAACAGACTGTCCGACAGATAATAATCTTGTCTGTTGAAAGTGTCGTTAAACCCAAATAAATAAACAAATAAATAAACAGAGAAGGGTGTGGATTTCGCTGTAAATAGTGCCAGTGAGCAAGTCCCTCGGAAAACTGCAAATATCATCATGTCAGCCCATGTCCCCATAATTTCGGTAGATGTTTGAGTGAGGGTGTAAATGCGTGTGCATCTGTGGGAATGAGTTGCCTGTGAGGGCGTGTAAGTGACTTGTCTGGGTGTGTGAATGTGGAGCAACATTCTTGTTGCGTGTGTTTTTGAGTAGTTTTGTGTGTTACCGGCAAAATACAATTGTGGTCAAAAAGCAACTGCATTGATTGACAGGCATGAAAACGGGAATTCCCCAAATTGATTTGCCAGACTTCCCCCTTCACCCAACGATACCAGTTTTTTAAGACTGTGAGGGAAAAGGAAGTTCAACTTGTAAAACAATTTTGAAATGTTCCAGAACCAGTCCTAACTACAATTATTTCGGTTCATTGACTTCAGTTTTAATACAGTCGTGAAGAAAAACAACTTGGCCCAAAAACTTCCAATTTAATCAAAATGAATGCAACGAAACAAAGCCCACAGGAACGACACCAATCCAAAAAAATATTTCAGCCTTTTGAAAAACAGTCCGTTTAGTGCCTCCTAAATAAATATACACCGATATAAAGGAAAATCGCTCGGGCTTATAAACGCTTTGTGATGTTGTCGGCTCAGAAAACAAAATCGCCTTTCCTTATATGGTGAGTCACATTCCCTTATTAGGCGATATTTCGCGTTTCGTATACATTTTTCCTAGAAAACGCTCTCTCGTGTATAAATAGAATTGATCACTCCATTTCTCTGTCACTCGCGCACCCGCTGTTAAGAGAGAAACATCATCTAACTAGAAAGACATATTTATTGATCAGACTTGCATAATAAAACATCAACATGTGCGACGAAGACGTAGCCGCTTTAGTTATCGACAATGGATCAGGAATGTGCAAAGCCGGATTTGCAGGAGACGATGCACCGAGGGCCGTTTTTCCATCAATCGTCGGAAGACCAAGACATCAGGTTTGTTTATAATATTTTTTTGTGTGGAAATTTTGCTGTGGCATTTTAATCAACATTGATTTGGGTAAATCGATAATTCGAAAAACATTTTTTTTTTTGAACTGACGTAGAATATGAAAGTTTTTTTTTGTAGATGTCTTTGGAAAGCGACAGATGGGAATTGGGTTTGTAGGGATCGTTGAAAATTTATATTTGTTAACCCTTTACCCAACGTAACGGCCAAAACCGGCCAGCGCTATTCTCAAAAATCGCCAATTAATTTTCAAAATATTTTCATTTTTTGTCTCAAAAACATAGGTTATGACCCCTCGTTGGAACGAGCTCGTCGAACTCGTTCCAACGAGGGGTCATAACCTATGTTTTTGAGACAAAAAATGAAAAACATTAGTTATTCAAGAATTATTTTTGCAAGTATCGTCTGCTTTTCATGTTAGGTAAAGGGTTAAACTGAACTTCACACGCATAAAGACACACGTATTTCGCAGTGAAAAATAAAAATGTAAACTGAACATAAACTCGACATTTTTTTGTTATATTTGATAATTCTCACCGGAGGTAATTTTTGTGACCAGGTGCGGATTGGAAATTCAAATCGTCCCTGGGATATTTCCCCATGCCCACCACCTCGACTTTGAGGTCGACATTCTACAGTTCGAGTCGCTGGGAGATGACTGTGTTTAGCATGGGGTGAGGTGGTTTCAACTCTGGCTCTGACCAGTGCTGGAAATGAACAAAATTAACGGGTTCAGTTTTAAGCGAAATCAGAGACGGGAGTAAATTGCACCCATAAAATGTTAGTATATGAATTTTCGAGGGAATACTGTCACCAAACAACAGAAACCTTTAACCCTTTGAACACGAGCGGTCGCTTTTCCTGCCAGGAATATGATACGTCATAACGTCATTAAATAGGATGGCTGTTCAGTAAATGTGTGGGGTAGGCTCGTCAGTATTTTCAACGTCCAGCCCCGAGGCTGCACGTTGAAAATATTGCTCGGTCTACCCCAAATAATGAATATGGACTCCTCTAATTGCTGCCATTGCACTGACATGGCATATATCACTAGTGTTCAAAGGGTTAAATGTATAAGGATTTGCTGAATTATGACGGCAACTGGCCACTGGCCACAAGAGTGCTGCTTTCTAAAAAAAAAAACACCCATTTATATGCCCTCCGAGTATATCTGTGCTCCACTACATTTTTCAACGAGTGCATTTTTAAGCTCCCGAAAAATAGAAAAAAACACGGGTGCTGACGGGAGCAATTGCACTCGCATCCGTCTCATTTCCAGGACTGTCGCTGAGTCGCTGACTGGACATTCAGAAAGGCATCGTCCTAAATAAAAATTAGCTACTGCGATCTGTTCCGTCGGGAGGTTAGTTCAGCCGTCTGAACATCGTGGCTGGCCTACCCATTACGTAGATGGGCAGCCACAACGTTCAGACAGCTGAACTAGTATTGATAAATAGTAATAATTGTCCATCGCCACTAGTGGGAAGGGCATATAGGAATGGGTTTCGTGAACTTTAGTCCTTCCTTCCGTCCGTTCATCCTTCCCAGGTTCTTGTCACATTTGAAAGAAACCCGTTCAAATTATTTCCCCCAAAGTTTATAACTTTTTGGTGATAATATCATGTATGTGATTGTGAATCAGCCGTGAAAAGTATTTTTTATTCCTAGAATCCATTTGAAAGGAGGATTTAAATTATCACGGATGTTTTCTACATTTTTGTTTATTTTGTCTTTCTTGCAAACACTGTATGTATCGTTCGCAGAAGACAAGCCTGCCAAGCCTTCTAGAAATGTCTATTCTAGATCATCTGTTCAGCAAACTGAAAGAGTCGATATCCACTAGTATTCACTGTGTTCAGATTGCTGAACTACCGTGAAGACAGAGCGACAGAGAATCCCTCCCCAAGGGCTGTTTTTGACCTCTTGTTTCAGTGAGCCTTCAAAGGTTGCGTATTAAAACTGAATTGTAGATGTGGAGTAACAAAGAATGTGTTGTGATTTGACGTTTGTAGCAAGATGGGCCCGTTGTCTCAGAAAATGAAACTTATTTGGGCGTGGTCGATATTGCTTCACTTAAATCGGTGACAATGTACAGAGGTCACATTTTGTGTAATAATTTCAAACTTGGAAATAAAAATAGTTCTTTGCCCCATATGCACAGCACCGGAAGAATATAGTATCTCCAAAACCCCCATGTGAGTGGAGTGTGCGCCTCGGCAATGGCCCAGGACCTAAGCGTACAGGCGGAAAAGATCGAACATTCAACACGGAAGTTCATTGCATGAAACTTTGCTTGCACTCGTCTCATTGGTTGACAAAACTAAATAATGGAAGTTTGGGAGGACGGGTGGTGATAATTATTTTTTCAATTCGAGTTTTAAGACCCCCACATTGAAACGAGGTTATTGAGTTCGCTTCAGTTAGGGTCATAAGCTAGTATGTCTTTGGGGCAATAAATCAAATTTTTTTTTAGTCACGCCACATTTTACGGGCAAGTGTTGTCTGCTATTTGATTTTGGCAGTGTAAAATAATTAAATTTCATGATCAAGAAACGTCAATGGATAATGTTTTAGTATGCACCGACCTCCGAATGAGGTTTCGGAGGTATCCAGTGAAGCCCTACGTCCGTCCGTCCGTCCGTCCGTCCGGATTTGGATCTCCTTTGGTACGCCGATGGGCCCGCATGGTGGAACGGATATCACAAGGAGCGGGTTCCGTCCAGTGATTTTTTCCCAGAGTTGTGGCCCTTTTTCACTTTTTGGACTTGGAAAATTTGTCTGATTTCATTCTTTTGACATAGAAACTTTTTCTATCCCACAACACCTTAAAGGCTACTTCAAACATGCCTACACCTCGGGGGCAGTGGCCAACGCTTTGCGTAGCTCTTCTTCATAAAGTGGCGGGGAAGGGGGTGTATTAAAATACGATTTGGAAATTGCGAGGGTGGGGGTTGCCTCCCTCAGGGCCTGACCTCCCAATTTTTATAGAACGTAAGTTATCGGATGTGTGCAAACTCCACCTCGCCGTGTGAATATTTTTGCGAAACAAATTCCTTTTCTACATCCCTCTTCTCGATATGGTTGGCATTTTATGTTGATCATGAAGACAGGAAGACTGCAATCGGAGTGCAGTTTCTACGTAATGAAATTAAAACCCTGTCATCATGCTATGAATCTGTTTCCGGAATTAAGCGGTGCTTTCTTGCTAACCCAACAGGCCCGTTTGATTTTGACAAGATAGCAGAGATATGCAAAGAACGACACCCGCTCCTGAATGGGTTAATCGATATGGCACGAGTGCCTGCGTGGAAGGATACAACAAGAGGCTGCAGCCTCAAGTTTTATCCTTCCGCGCTGCCACTCGTGCCATATCGATTAACCCATTCACGCGCGGGGGCCGTCTGTGTTTATAACACGCCTTCACGTCTTTAAAAACAGTTATTAGGACACTCGGCAATTCATTTGACAACTATCAACAAAAAGAACACATTTTATCGCCAACCAAATTTGCTATTTCGCCCCCCTGAGTTCCAATGTGTTCTCCGTGTGCCTACTGGGACATAAAAGCACTGGAACACGGACGACGATTTTCAGCTGTCTCCAGCGATTCAAATTGTAATTGCGTTGCACGATTTGTAGAAAATACCAGTGAAATTTCGCTTCTATTTAAAATAGTCTTGTCAACAATTTCCGTTCCGCACATATGTGCGGAACAGATTTTCTATTCCCGCATGGTTTAGTGTTTTGGTAGATGGGGATTACACAGAACAGGCGTGTAATAAAACTTTGGTTGCAATGATACTTGGTTTAAAAAGCCTTTCCGTTCCACTTGTGTGAAATCGTTGTCAGTGGCGATGGACCTAAAATGAAAGTGTGTGCAAGGGTGTGTTAGTGTGTATGTGTGTGTATATATGTGTGTATATGTGCGATAGGTGGGCAGCAATTATTTTTTTAAAATTTCTGTCCCCAAAACATACCTTTTGACCCTCACTGGAACGAGCTATATAAGTTTGTTCTACTTGGGGTCATAAGCGACGTTATGGTGTAAAAATTCAGTTGGCCACTCACCACTTTCTGACACCACTTCTTAAGGTGTATAGTTGTGAAACTGAGCTGGCTAGCTGCTCTCATCCTGTGGCAATTTTAGGAAATGGTAACAATTAACTTGAGGCGCGAGAACCTCTGCGCTCCAAATGATTCTTTTGTCTAAACAATATTAGTTTATAGACTTTTTAATGGCTGCCATATTTTGCTTCAAATGGTTATGTTACAAACTTTGATCGATAAATGGGGCGCGGTGGCTTAGTAGGTAAAGACGCATGCTGCAAGCCGAGAGGTCCTCTGTTCGAATCCCCGCTGCGGCAACCGCGTTGTGTCCTTGGGCAAGACATTTCACCCCCATTGCCCACGTGGAGGGACAGTGGCGTTGTGTACTGAGGCATACTGCACGTCGATTGTGCACCTGTCTTCAATCAATTCATATACCTGGATCTTTCGTCGGGTTAAAATTTTGAGAACTGTAGTCGGTTACTATCTAAGAAAAATGTTTTTAAAAAATCGCCCAAATCAGAATATGCAAATTATGCTGCTTTTATAATTCGGGGACATGGGATAAGTGCCTCGAATGTCTGGGAATCTAAATACCGGTATGCGGTATGAAATGGAGACCAGGTCCAGGTCGCGGGGCAATAATGGTTATAAATAGCCATTAGCGCCCTCCGACCTAGTTTACTTTTTTTAAAGGCAGTTCTGCCATACTGTGCTACGTTCGACGCTGATCCTTTGTAATGTGACAGTTGCGCCTGCTCAAAATTTGATAATAATGATATATTACCGGGACGATAAATTCTCTTACCAAGAGAACATATAATCCTTGTCGAAGATTTCTTAAAAAATCTCAGAAGCTTTTGGCCGATTCAGTAAAGGGGCTAATTATTAAACGAAACGCGACCTTCCCGTTGCTAAGCTTGATTTCAAAATTGAATTGTGAATCATAACATACAGTTGACCCCCAAAGCTTGGAGGACTGTTTCAACTTGTTCACGGTTAATGACCAGGAATTTTTATGATCGGTTTGCATACCAAATATGGAGATGATTGCGAGCTATTATATGTAAATAACGATCACACGATGAGCTGTTTTCCGTTAAGGTATGAGACAGCTGTTAGTTCCACCTGACTGCTTCAGTGTCATTCAAATAACGCATTTTTATTGATCGCTTTCCAATTTTCATTGGACTGGATTGTTATGATTCAACCTTGTTCCTTCATTTTATTGGGAGGCATGACGGGTTCACAGAACAAGGGCGGTGTCGTGGAGTAGAGAAAAGCCCTTTCTCTCCTCTGAGCGTGTTGTCACTAAAAACATGCAGAGTGATAGTTCCACCCAGTAGACAGGCATTAACCCTTTATTCAACGTAACGGCAAAAGCCGGCCAGCGCTATTCTAAAAAATCGCCAATTAATTTTCATTATTTTTTTCATTTTTGTCTCAAAAACATAGGTTATGACCCCTCGTTGGAACGAGCTCGTTCCAACGAGGGATCATAACCTATGAGCTCGTTCCAACGAGGGGTCATGACCTATGTTTTTGAGACAAAAAATGAAAAAAATGAGCTCTTCAAGAATTTGTTTTGCAAGTGTCGTCTGCTTTTCATGTTAGGTAAAGGGTTAAACCGAAAAAACCGAACCGTCTGAATTTTCAAATTTTCCTACATTCACTATTTATAAGGCTTTGTTGAGACTTAATAGCAGTTGATTTTATTTAACCCTTTACCCAACGTAACGGCCAAAACCGGCCAGCGCTATTCTCAAAATTCGCCAATTAATTTTCATTATTTTTTCATTTTTTGTGTCAAAAACATAGGTTATGACCCCTCGTTGGAACGAGCTCGTCGAGCTCGTTCCAACGAGGGGTCATAACCTATGTTTTTGAGACAAAAAATGAAAAAAAACTAGTTATTCAAGAATTTTTATTGCAAGTGTCGTCTGCTTTTCATGTTAGGTAAAGGGTTAACCCTCAGGGGCCTGGGCAATTGTGCTGAATTATCACTGGACTACAACCTGTACACGTCCAGCTGCTCAAGTGATTTCAAGCAAAGTCTTGGCTGCCTTAACTGACAGCCAACACATGACTAGAAAACTACCTAGGTGATTTGTTTATTGTCAGCAAGGACTCCTGAAGTTGGCATGGTCAGGGCACTTGTTCTGAGCTTGCTAACGCCCAAATATGCCTTTAAAGGTTAAGGTGATGTGTTTAGAAGTTCCAAAATTACTGTAGATATGACTTGTGTTCGTAAAAGAATGCCACTGTTATTGGCAGTGGAGCTGTGGTAGAATGATACAACTTGTTCTGTGTAATCCCGATGTGAATCACCCTTTGGTACTTGCGGCAAATCTCTGTCAAGTCAGGTACCGAATACCGAGCCGATATCGAGGTATACTCCCTTAAAAATACGGAACCCGATACCGAACTCAAAATTATACCGCTCATCTCTACCATCTCTATTGGATGCGCAAGTGTTGTTTCAGCCTATGGACTTCCGTTCAAACCGAACGTCCATAAGCTGGAACATAGCTTGTACCTTGAATACTTTTCTGCATGTTTTTAGGCTCACTACTACTCCCTTATGGAAAGCCATTAGGCTCCCTACTGCTCCCTTGTGGAAGCCCAACAATGCGTTAGGGTGGTAAATCAACACTGCGTTAGGGTGGTAAATCCACCACCCGTACACTGCACAGGGTCCGTGTCATAAGGCTTGTTTTGTCCGACGAGGAGCAGTGGGTCACTTCTGAGGTGCGATTGCGCGCGCAGGGCGTACCTTATTTGTAATTGAGGTACACCATTCTTCACGCACTTGAAATATCAGCAAAAGGACATTTACCTAACAATTTCTTCTCCACATTTTTGGCCCAACTGGGCCAGAGCCAATGTAGGCCTGGGGTGTTTCCAAACAATCATCATGATACTTGTTCTGCTACCCAGGATCATCCGATGCATGAGGTGAGCAGTGGCGGCCGGAGGCCCTTGGGGGCCCCTGGCCATAATTATGGTGGGGCCGTCGGGCACAGTACGCACCGGGCGACCATGGTTCGGCCCGGTGTGAGAAAATTTTGAAAATTATGGACGAAAAACGCCAAATCCTTCACTCTAGACCAACTGGACCCCCCCCCCCCCCAATTGGCAATTACCAATGAAGAAACGAACACAGTATTCGATCATCGCTACTACCGCCTACTGACGCGCATTACTAAACATCACCATTCAGTTACTTTGTTATTGTTATGGCTTTCCGTAGTTTCACATAATACACCTGTTGATATTTCTCCAAGTCCACTTCAGTTGTTAGAGTCAAATGAATTATGAAATGGAAAATTATAGTTACACTTTATCCCGTGCCTATCTGGTTAGTGGTTAATTGGATGAACTAACCTTTGGGATTATAGATTTGGTTTATAAAAACTTGAGAAACTTTTGATTCTTCCTTCGGCTTCTTCTTGATTTGTTGGACTAGCTGTCATCGTGTATTACTTTCGGTTTACTGTAAGCGGAGACTACGGAACGGCGTGTTGATGAAAAACTCTATTAGAGCGCGTGGAGAAATTTCATTTATGCACATGAGCCTGTAAATTATTAACTTCTCTGCGGGGCCCCAATTTTTTTAAGCGGGAGCCCCCAAAAAACCTACAAATGCCTTTTTCCTTTGAGCTCTTGGGGGCCCCCTGGAGCCCGGGGCCCCTGACCATTGGCCACCCAGGCCCTATGGACCGGCCACCACTGGAGGTGAGACACTTCGTGCATAGATCGTTTGTAAAATGAACGCAGCACCCTTGCTGCAATAAACTCCCTCGATGCAGTCGCAGTGAGTCTTGTTCTTACCAATCACTTACTTGACCATTAACCATACCTCCTGGGGATACAAAGTCAGGCAGGCCCCGTTGTGTCATTAACCCTTAATTTGCAGCTAACAATTTTGATTCCTCAAATGACACACAATAAGTTTTAGGTACAGTCTTTTTACTCTCACCTATGGGAACCCCGGGAAGTGGAGCAGTGCTTGTTTGCGGCTTGACTTGTAAAATAGGACCCGGAGCCAAGGCTTATCGTGGGCGCCCTCTAAATTGGGCAGAATAAGGATAAATGTCATTAAATGATGAGCTAAACTTGACTATTTATATTGCGTTCATTTTTGGTACAATGGATTAAGATGCTTTTTGGTCAGTTCTGAAAAGCTCTCCCTGAAATCCTCTCAACAGTTGGGATGGTGTGAGAGAGGATGCTGATAACTGTTATAATAATTATATAATATATATGTAATAATTGAGTAATTGTCTGATGGAAGATCAGTCCACAAGGGTTTGGTCGTTAACTTATTTCCCGAACGTTTGTTAAAGATTTGATCGTTCTCCTTGTTCATTTGGACCTTTAAGCAACACTGGACATTTATTTTTCATTTTTCTTTATCTTTGTAGGGTGTGATGGTTGGTATGGGTCAGAAGGACAGCTATGTTGGAGATGAGGCTCAGAGTAAAAGAGGTATCTTGACACTGAAATATCCCATTGAACACGGCATTGTTACCAACTGGGATGATATGGAGAAGATCTGGCATCACACCTTCTACAATGAGTTGAGAGTTGCTCCAGAAGAACACCCTGTACTCCTCACTGAGGCCCCACTCAACCCTAAAGCTAACAGAGAAAAGATGACACAAATCATGTTTGAAACATTCAATTCACCAGCTATGTATGTAGCTATTCAGGCTGTATTGTCACTGTACGCTTCTGGTCGTACTACTGGTATTGTATTTGACTCTGGCGATGGTGTGAGTCATACTGTACCAATCTACGAAGGATACGCACTTCCTCACGCCATCTTGCGTCTAGATTTAGCTGGTAGAGACTTGACAGATTATTTGATGAAAATCTTGACAGAACGTGGCTATTCTTTCACAACAACCGCCGAGAGAGAAATCGTTCGTGATATAAAAGAGAAACTTTGTTACGTCGCATTAGATTTTGAGCAAGAAATGCAAACTGCAGCTTCCAGCTCTTCACTGGAGAAGAGTTACGAATTACCCGACGGTCAGGTTATCACTATTGGTAACGAACGATTCAGATGCCCAGAAGCCATGTTCCAGCCTTCGTTCTTGGGTATGGAATCGGCTGGTATCCACGAGACAGCATACAACTCAATCATGAAATGTGACGTCGATATCCGTAAAGACTTGTACGCTAACATTGTTTTATCAGGTGGTTCCACTATGTTCCCCGGCATTGCCGATCGTATGCAAAAAGAAATCGTCGCTTTGGCTCCTCCAACAATGAAGATCAAAGTCATCGCTCCACCAGAACGTAAATACTCAGTATGGATTGGTGGCTCTATCTTGGCATCACTGTCAACCTTCCAACAGATGTGGATCAGCAAACAAGAATATGATGAGTCCGGCCCATCCATTGTACACAGAAAATGCTTCTAGATTAGTGCAATATCGATAAAGCAAGCTCAATTAGCTATTTTATGACCAAACGTTCTCATCAAAAAACTATTTAACAATTCACAATCAAATGACGATAATCATTCCATGTCCTGCAGCGTGCCTTTCGAGTGACAGGGTTCTTTTTTCTCCACATATTTTGTTTAAGAGAACATTCCGCTATATTTGTTTGCTGATCATTGTTAAGTTTATTTTTACAATAAATATGTCTTCCAGTTAAAAACATCAAAATAATAAAAAAAAAGATCGACAAATTTCTTTCCTGAATTTCCCTGGTACACAAAAAAGAAAAAAGATTCCCCCCTTGAGGATCTACTTTGTAACAAAAGGGCGTAAACAGTCCTCTTGTATCTGTCTATCTGAAGAAGTTTTGGCTTCTCCATGTAAAATTAAAATTTTTCGATAGAACGATTTTCTTCCAGCATGATGGTTTCTAACCGGAGAAAACGAAACGGAATCTTGAAATAAGACCCACATAATTCTATGGACATAATCAAACACATATACGTATTATAGAAAAGGTAACCCGTAAAGAGTTTACCGCGATTACTTTAAGATGTCAGAATTTTAAAAAATAGTTCCCTTTCTAAAAGTTGCCAGGAATAATTATAATCATTGTAATTTCGTACATCACGGTAATTTTATAGCTTCTATTTTCTTAAAAAGAGTGCATGTCCCCATATCTTTTTCCAGAAATAGTTGCCAGAGAGGGAGAGAGCCTGATTAGGTCAACATATTCAATATATTTTACACCATAAAAACCCACCGAGCATCAGGCAGTATGTCAGAGAGCGTAGGGGCTCGACTGCATTCACCTGGAACTTTTGTTTCTCTAATGATTTCTCATCAACGACATTACAATCTTGTTGCAATCTTATCAGGAATTAACATGAAGGGTCTGGGGGGGGGGGGGGGGGGGGGCACAAGTCGTTCGTTAGTCGTTACTCAACAGATGTGATGAAAGATTCCCTGGTAGGTTTTTGTTTCTTCTATGGCTGTTAGAGTTAATTGTGTGCGTCTTATTGATAAGACCGGGCTTATTGTTGTCCTTAAAAAGCTTTCAAGTCGGAATTGAAATTTGAAAAAATGGGTTTCAATGCCTTCAGTGCACTTGAAAATTATGCAGTCTGCTTGGAAGTCCCCGAAAAGGACGTTTCAATGTTTTAATGCGTACAAGTCTGGGAACGAGTGAAAAATCGTTTAACATGAAAAACTACATGTCTTGTGGCCAAGCAGTATTTAATTTAGTCCAGTATCGTCAGGCAGTCAGTACAGACCGACCCTTGCTGTAAAACATCGAATTCGAGTAGACGTAACATTGGGCTGCTAGATGTTTACTTCTGTCTGTATTCCTAATAAAAAAAGTCTTGCAAAACGGTGTGACAAACCGTGTTCCGCTTTATTGCAAGAAACCCCGAAACCACCGCTTAGGGTGGAAGTCCTTTGAAGTGGGCAGCATTCGTATAAACGATTGGCTAAACGTATTTTGCGGTAGTAATATAGCCACAGATGCTGAAAATTCCCCGAATCCTTTACCTAACGAATCGACTGCCTCCGCCAACGTAATTTACAAATTTAACAGTTAACCCTTTACCTAACATGAAAAGCAGACGACACTTGCAAAAAAATTCTTGAATAACTATTTTTTTTTCATTTTTTTGTCTCAAAAACATAGGTTATGACCCCTCATTGGAACGAGCTCGACGAGCTCGTTCCAATGAGGGGTCATAACCTATGTTTTTGAGACACAAAATGAAAAAATAATTAAAATTAATAGGCAATTTTTGAGAATAGCGCTGGCCGGTTTTGGCCGTTACGTTGGGTAAAGGGTTAAAAAAAGATTATTTTTCAAAACATTTCAACAAAACCACACCAAGTGACCCCTCATTGGAATGAGCTAGACGTGCTCGTTCCAATGAGGGGTCATCCGATATGGTTTTAAAAGTTTTCAAAAACATCAATTGCTAAAGTTGTCTAAAATATCTTAAAGGTCCTCGAAAATGGCTTGAAAGTGTTGTTGAAAGTCTTTCGAATTAACTTAAACCCCCAAGACAATGAACCCTGTAAGAAAGAATCGCAAAAAAAATGAAAAACAATTGTCGCGGATTGTTACTATTATATAAATGACGAGTGTGTGATTCAAGCTTCATCATCCTTGATCTGCAATGTAGCTAGAAATTTCCTATCGCGTGGGTGAGGCTAACAGTGCTGGGAGGGGTCGACCCTCTAGTTTTACAAAAAGGGGTTCTTTGGCTGAATGGAGTATGTTTTATGACAGGAGGTGCAACAACAAATTGATTCAATCGACAGTGAAAATTGAAGACTCAACAGGCAACGATCTCTCTTAAATTCTGTAAGATACATTTTTAGTCAACCCACAGGCTGGTAAATGACTTGAGCCAGAAGGCTTAACCCTTTGAACAACGTAACAACCAAAACCGGCCAACGCTATTCACAAAAATCGCCAATTAATTTTCATTATCTTTTTCATTTTTTGTCTCAAAAACATAGGTTATGACTCCTCTTTGGAACGAGCTCGTCGTGCTCGTTCCAAAGAGGGGTCATAACCTATGTTTTTGAGACAAAAAATGAAAAAGATTAGTTATTCAAGAATTCTGTTCGCAAGTGTCGTCTGCTTTTCATGTTAGGTAAAGGGTTAAGAAAATGGCGAAAAAGTTACACACAATACCATATAGTATTTTATCAACGATTTATCCCTTACTTTAGAATATCACGGAAGTGTATTTAGGACACGTGTGAAATGTTTCTCCAAGCCCTTATAACGACTAGGTAAGTCGTTATAATGAGTTACGCAAGGCCTTACAACAACTTGCATAATTAGTTATAATGACTTGCAAAACTTTAGAAGGACTTGGCAACTCATTATAACGACTGGGCAAACTCGTTATAACGAGTTGACGACACGTGTAACTCCTAACGACTTGGTAACTCGTGATGACTTGGAATTTAAGTGTTGTGACGAGCTAAGTCGTTTTTACGAGCTAGCAAGTCGTTCGACTTTCTAAACCGTTACAAGGAGTTTGCTGTCATTATAACGTGTTGCGTTAGTCGTTATGACCAGTTACGTAAGACGTAATGACTTTCTTTCAAAACCACAGTATCATGGCCTCTTACCGGAGCAAGCTCCTTCCAACGAGCTGAAAGAAACAAATGAAACGTCATCTCGAAGAAATGTAGATATGTTGAAATTTTCCTCCGTGGGAACCCCGGAAAGTGAAGCAGTTAAACAAGCTCTGTTTTACTGGTAAAATATGACGCGGTAACCAATGCATGGGGTGGAAGTCCTTTAACCCTCTATATAACACGTGAGGCAGACGAAACTGCCAACTGGCAAATAAAACTATTAACTAATTTTTCATTTTTTGTTTCATTCTTTGCGTCATAAGCTATGTTTTTGACGCAAAGAATAAAAAAATAATGAAAATAGAATGGAGATTTCTGCGAATAGCGCTGACCTAGTTTGGCCGTTACGTGGTGGTAAAGGGTTAAATGGGCAGCATGGGTATGAACGATTGGCAGGACTAAACCTTATATCCATATTGCGGTCATAATTTGTCATTGTGCAGAAATGTACAGCCAGTTCTATTCACAAAATCATCATTGAAATTATATTTTATATTCCAATTTTTGCCTCCAAAAATAGCTTGTGACCTCTCATCGGAACTGGCTCACTTAGTTCGGTACAATGAAGGGTCATTAATCTGTTTTGAAGGTAATATGAAAATTAGCTTCCTCTGTGAGTTAGTTTCATTGACTTTGAGCAACACCCCGCCACCACGTTAGAGCACCGAGAAGTAGTGCAGTGCTTCTTTTTGTGGAAAACAAGTGTTATTACTGGTAAAATACTATCCTGTAACCAAAGCTTGTGTCTGATTCCTCTAAAATTGGCAGCATGGGTGCAAACGATTGGAAAATCGTGTACTTCCGTACAAACATTTCGCATTACAGCTGGCTGTCGGATTTTGATGTTCTTTGGTACTATGACAGACATGCATGGGGAACAGGATATTCTCGTTTTGTTTGGGTTTTGTTCACGCATTGGTACCAGAGTTTTGACCCATGTTGCACAGTGAAAACTTCTATACAATCTCGAGCATCGGTTGTCCAATTAATCATTGTGATGTCCTGGGGTATGGTAAGAGACTGGCATAGACGGACATCAAAATATTACGGGTTTCGTTCACGCATGCATTCCCGAGTTATGAATGCGTGCGGGGATACTCGCGTATTGCAGGTTCCGTCCACGCATACTTGCCATAGTTGTGGCCTCTTTTAAACTGAGAAAAACTGTCCCTTGAATTTGCCGCATTCTTGTTTTTTGTGCACGGGAATTTTTTTTTATTGAATCGCCGCGACATAAAATTAAATAATTTTATATCGCCCATGTTGAATGGGTATGCAGGGGGAGTTGAACCGCGTTTGTTAAAAATTCTTCCCCCGTGGTAACCCCTGTGGTTACTGGTAAAATAGAATCTGGAACTAAGGTCAGAGGTGGAGGTACTTGAAAATGAGCTGCATAGTTATAAACGAATGGCTAGCCTGACCTCATACCCGTATTGCGGCCACGTTGTAGCCAAAGAGTCTTAAAGTGACCTTAAACTCAAATAAATAATGTTCAACATGGCAGACACTTGTGCCATCTTGAGCAATGCCACCACCTCAGTGTGCAGAGTGCGAAAGTGACCATCAACACCAATAACTTTGCTCCTGTAGGAACCTCGGGAAATGATGCAGCACTTATTTACTGTGGTAAACAAAGCTCTGCTTTACTTGTAAAATAACACCCAGTCACCAATGCTTGGGGTGGGAATGTACTCTAAAATGGGCAGCACAGATATATTTATTTATTTATTGGGGTTTAACGACACTCTAACAGCCAAGGTCATATCGTGCAGGTGGCAGTTTTACGGGTGGGGGAAGACCGAGTACCCGGAGAGAACCACCACGCAACGACCAGCAGCTACCAGCTCCCCAACATCGTAACTCCGCATTGCAGAACAGGCAGGATTAGATTGGGTGAAGACGTGCGTACCATCGACGTTCAGTACGCCTTAGTATACACGGCGTCATCGTGCCCCCATCTGGACAATCGGGGTTAAGTGCCTTGCCCAAGGACACAACGCGGAAGTCCGAATCGATCGCTCAGACGGTCGCCTATCCAATAACTAATCGGGCTCTACGTTACTTAACTTAGGTGGTCTAACGAGAACCGGTTACCGCAAGCATGGGTATAAACGATCTACTTGACTGGACTTTATCTCCAAGTTGGAGTTGGAAAATAATGTATTATCAGCGGAACAACTGGAATTAGGAGAAAAGGGGTGGGGCGAGACGTATCCATGGCCACTTACCTAATCTGTCAGGCTGAACAGAATTATTGGTCTACGATTGCCGTGGGGACCCCGGGAAGTTACTGAGGTAAACAAGATGTTTACTGGTAACCAATGCCTGGGGCGGAAGTCTTCTAAAATGGGCAAAATGGGTATAAACGATTGGCTGGACTTCACATTCATATTGCGGTCACGATTAGCCATTGTGCAGAAACGTGACAATAAACCCCAATATTAACCAATAACTAAGCCAATGGGATGCTGTTATTTAGAAATTAAGAGGTCCCTTCCCAACAGTTTAGTGATAACATTTCAGATAAAAAGTCCGAACACACTGATCACAGAATGTAAACTCGGAATAACTGTTGAAACGACAGGACTTTTAGCCAGTTCCGGAACAGTTAAAAGCATTTTCCCGCTTACGCGTTTCGCTACCGGTTAACCGATCGCTCGAAACAGACATCAGTTAACAAATCGCTCATAACAGACGGGTCGAAATATTTTGTATTAATGTATTTTTACAATGTGAAATTAGAATTTTTATTGCACGCCCGTGCTTTTATTTTCGTAAAATAAACGCTTTTTCTGCAAAAACCGAAGCGAACAAATAAATTTGTTTGTATTGTCCTTGGAACAATACGGATCACGTGCGCGGACTATTAACTATTTCTTTTTCACGATTTGGTTATTTTAAACTTTAAATAAATACAGAACAGCATATGCGTTCGAACTGTCATTTTTTACCGCACGTGATCGATTTCGGCGGAGAGATAATACTGAGCAAGAAGCCGAAGGCTTCGAGTTCAATATTATCCCTCCGCAAAAATCGATTAATATTTTTTTAGTAACCTGTAGGCGTGCAATACATACAGAACAGCATACGCATTGACACTGCCATTTTTACCGCACTCGATCGATTTGGCGGAGGGATAATATTGAACTCTAAGCCTCCGCCCAAATCGATCTAGTGCGGTAAAAAATGACCGTGCGAATGCCGTTCTGTCTATAACTTTTGCAAATCTCGCATAAAATACTCTGGCCTGAATATCGGGCCCGAAATGTTTTGGGCGAGGACAGCATAAGTTGCACTCAATATTGGCTTGTGGAACAGGAGCATCAAAAATGGGTGTCATGTCGAATCAAATCTCTCAAAGACGAGAGAGTCACGGATATTGCGACCTTTTCCCAATTAAAACAAAAATTTCTCACACCGGGCCGGACAATGATCGACCCTGTCGGTCCGGAGACTCTTTTGCCCCCTGTCGGGGATCATAGCCCCCACGTCGGGGAAATCCGCCCACCCCTGACCACAAATGATGGGAAATGTTTCAAGTTTTGAAAAGGTAAACGGTGATGATACTGATTTGAAGAGAAAGAAGTTGAGACTGGTCGCGTTTGGATGGTCAGTTGAGACGTCTCCCAACCACTCAAAACATCAAATTCCACCACCTTTCCCGCGCATGGACCATGGAACGCGAAATCTCAAACCCTACCATCTTGTGTTCGCTTTCATTTAGTGGCCATGCTGTTGCTATTTTCCTGATAGGGTTTGCTTTTTGGGGCTTTTTTTGCCATTTACATACCAATGGAGTGGTCATGAGATCGCTATGCATGCTGAAAGGGACCTTCAAAGCCAGTAAATAATAAATAAATTCCCCGCGGGAACCCCGGGAAGTGAAGCAGTGCGTGTTCACTGCGGTAAACAGGCTCTGTTTTACTGGTAAAATAGGACCCAGTCACCAATGCTTGGGAGGTGTAAACCCTCTCTAAAATGGGCAACATGGTTTATTAACGCCCACCTCTGGTCTTAGTTGATACTCATGTTATGATCAGCCATTGTGCAAACATATGTGACCTTAAACACCAATAAATAAATAAATAAATAACGACAATAAATAAATAAAAAAATAAAAAACGCTAATTAATCATTAATTTCCTGTGTAAAATCCGGAAAGTGGAGCACTTCTTGTTGACTGTGGTAAACAAGTTCTGCTTTACTGGTAAAATACGACCAGAAATCAACACTTCATGTGGGAGCAGGCCTTAAAATAAGCAGTCTGACATTTGCAGAATGAGGTCCCCAGAGGGTGAATTTGCTGATGCTATCCAATGCAGTGGGCCAGTTTACCCTCTGGGTACCTCTTTCTGTTTAGTTTTGATACCCTGATTCAGAGTGAGGTTCACAGAGGCTAAAGTTAGTGATGCTACCCTGCTGTGCAGGGTAGGGTAGCATCACTAAATTCACCCTCTGGCGACCTCATTTTGCAGATGACACTCTGCTTATTTTCTGGCTTGTGTGGAAGTCCTCTAAAGTAAGTAGCAGAGATGTCAACGATTGGCTAAACATGACTTCATACCCATGTTGCGGTCATAATGAAACCAAAGTTGCTGAAAATGGCCGTAAACACCAAAAAAAATATAATTTTGACGCAATGATTCGTTGCGTCAGAATTATAAAAAATGCTTTTGGGTTACATCCTGCACTCTGGACTGCTGCCTATTTTGTCTTTATTCAACAGCATCATATTAATCGTAACACTCTCTTCGTGTGTAATGCGTAAAGGCCTTAATTTTGACTCCAAGAAAAACTTTGTCAGCCGTGGAAACTATTGGAAGTGGAGCAGTGCTTTTTTATGGTGATAAACAAGTTCTGCTTCACTGGTAAAATAGGACCCAGTAACCAAAACTTGCGGTGGAAGTCTAAAGTGGACAGCTTAGGTACAGTCGATTGGTCAAACAACTTCATTCGTACAATGTGGCGTGTTCTGGTATTGCACGTAGATTGTGCACTGCCACCTCTGCAGGTTCTGCTTTACTTGTAAAGTTGGGAAAAGTTGGTGAGTTTGTGAGTCTGACAGTTGCTCGCCGCTGCTAGATGGCTCTCTCTTGGTGCTATGGCTTACCCCACCCATTGAACTGTCCTTCACGATGCGACCCTGGTTGATGAAAATATCGTTAACCCTTTACCCAACGTAACGGCCAAAACCGGCCAGCGCTATTCTCAAAAATCGCCAATTAATTTTAATTATTTTTTTCATTTTTTGTCTCAAAAACATAGGTTATGACCCCTCGTTGGAACGAGCTCGTTCCAACGAGGTGTCATAACCTATGTTTTTGAGACAAAAAATGAAAAAAATTAGTTATTCAAGAATTTTTTTTGCAAGTGTCGTCTGCTTTTCAGGTTAGGTAAAGGGTTAAAGCCCAACAAACATACAGGGAAACATTATCAACAAGGCTGGATTAGCTGATGTCAGTCAGGCTATTTACGGAGAAGTTATTTGTTTACAGAGGCGAGGATTAGCTGATGTCAGTCAGGCAATTTACGGAGAAGTTATTTGTTTACAGAGGCGATGGATGATTGATGGGTTGAAACATTGGATGTGAGATCGAACAGTCGTAGGTTTCCGCGGTGGGAACCACGGGAAGTGAAGCAGTGCTTGTTTAGTGTGGTAAACACGCTTGGTTTTACTAGTGAAATAGGACCTACCCCGTTACTGTGGAAAACAAGCTCTGTTTTACTGGTAAAATAGTCACCAATCCGTACGGTGGACATCCTCTAAAATGGGCAACATGGGTATAAACGATGGACTAATCTTGACTTTATCGCCATGTTGTGGTTACGATTAGCCATTATGCATTAATATGTGACCTTAAACACCAATAAATAAATAAATAAATAAATAAATAAATAAATAAATAAATAAATAGGTCACGGGTTTAATCCTGACCCGCGTTATCTGCACTGAGTCTTTGGACAAGACATGTTATCCCAAAGCATGGGTTATATTTTATCATTTGGATACTCCCGAAAATGGTTGCAAGAATCCATACCTTCTATGCGTTTTGCTAGGTCCAATTATGCCACCATGGTTGAACCCCTGTTGTATACCGATAACATATGGTAGCCATCTAACCAACACAGCTTTTTAATTTTAAAAATATGAACTGAACTTGATAATTTAAAAAAAAAAAGTAAATAATATTAATCAATAAAACCTTACAAATATGGATTCTCGTCGAAATATAAGCCCTGCAAATAACACGAGTCATAGCTCGCTGGCGCAGTGAGTAAAGGCGTACTGCGCGTCGATTGTACGCATGACTTCAGCCGATGTTAACCTTGGGTGAAATATAAATCCTGCAAATAACACGACTCTTAGCTAGCTGGCGCAGTGAGTAAAGGCGTACTGCACGTCGATTGTTCGCATGCCTTCAGCCAATGTTAATCTTGGGTGCGGGGTTGGTAGGTTGGGGAGCCCGACAGTTACTCGTCAATGCTATGTGGTTTTCTCCGCGTACTCCGTCTTCTCTCTCCTTTAGAGCATTTCCGACTCACGACACACGGGGACTTTGACTATTGAAAGTGTCGTTAAACCCTAATAATTGAACGAATAAATATAAATAATTAAGTTTGAGAATATAGGCAAATTCATTAATAATCTGTACCTTTCATTTGGAGTGCTAAAAAGTCTATGATATAATACAGCTGATGCTGGTGGATCCCAGTGGAAACCCCGAGACGTGGGGCAGTTCTTATTTACTTTGGTAAACAAATTCTGCTTTACTGGTGAATAGGACCCGGTAACCAACGCCTAGGGTGGAAGTGCTCTAAAGTGGCAGCATAGTTATATACTATTGGTTAACCCTTTACCTAACGAATCGCCCGCATCCGCCCGCGTAATATGCAAATCGAGCAGTTGAATAAATTAAATTGTTCAAAATATTTCAACAAAACCATATCATGTGACCCCTCATTGGAACGAGCTCATTGAGCTCGTTCCAATGAGGGGTCACATGATATAGTTTTGTTGAAATTTTTTGAAAAATTTTAAAAAATTATATTTAAAATAATAAATTTTGATATCGTCTGCGTTGGGTAAAGGGTTAAACTTGACTCCGTGCCATTATTGTGGTCTTGATGGAGACACAATTCTGAAAGCAACCTTAAACACCAATGGTGGATCCCAGTGGAAATAGGGTATCACGATATCGTTCGTTCCGCCGCCGCCACACTCGGTTTCGCCTGTCGTGGAAGTCGAGAGTGAACCTCGATTCATCGGAAAACACGGATAGCCAGCAAGGGCTTCAACAGTGTCCCAATAAGCTCCACAATTATACTGAAACCAATATGTTGCAAATAAACGTTGGAAAAACAAAATGTTTAACATTTGGATCTGCTCAGTTAATGGCACACAAAAGCAACCAATATTTTTTATCGGAAGCAAGTGTATTGATATGGCTGACGAATTTACATATCAGGAATAAAATTCTCAAAAGATAGTGCATTCTCTAAAGCCCAAACTGATTTGGGTGTTAAAGCCCAAAAAGCTTTATACTCATTTTTTCGTGCATTTAATGAAACTTCACGGGTTCCAATAAAGACAATGTCAAAGCTGTTTGATAAATTAATTCAACCTATATCCTTATATGGGTGTGAAGTCTGGGGACCAGAAATAACGTACGGTAAGCGTTACAGCCTGTGAAAAATTACACACTTCCTTTTGTAAAAAAGTCTTAGGCGTTTGGAAATTTTCATCCAACCACGCGGTTCGCGCAGAACTTGGTCGATTTTCTCTATATATAGAGGCGGTAAATAGGATGGCTTCTTTCGCAATCAAAACATCTGAGAGTCATAATGACCTGATGTGGAATGAGGCAGCTGAACTTAGAAATCGTAAAGGCAAACCGGAATCCCCTTTCAAATTACTGGAAAGATATGGTCTCGCTGTCCCTCAACATCCAATTATCACTTACGCCAAATGTTATTGGTAAGCTCAAGTATAATTTGCGCTTGCAGCATGTAAACACGTTCAAGAAGTCTATGTTTGAGGACTACAAAAAGAATGGAGATAATAAAGTGAGAACTTACAGGTTGTTTAAAAATGACTATTCAATGGAAACGTACTTACTGGAAACCAACTCGGCGGAAGACCGGAAAATTTTCACTAAGCTTCGTATCGGCAATCACAAGTTAGCTATTGAGAAAGGGCGACATTATCAAGCACCGAAGCCTGTTATCGACAAGATATGTACTCACTGTGAAGCTAACTCTGGGGAAAAAAGAAAACGAATACCATTTTCTTATGGAAGGTACACATTATTCAGAGCTTCGATCAGAACTATTTGTTCTGATCAACAGTGAAATCGACGGTTTTAGTGATCTGAGTAAATTTTAGAAATTCAAATTACTACTTGAAAATAGAACCCCCAGTTTATGCCATAAAATCTGCAGCGTGATCCGGGATTTTTTCGCCAGACGATTATTGTGATATGTTTAGTGATGTGTATTGGAAATTCTAGTTCACATCTCCACTTTCTTTTTTGCGTATCAAATTAATAAAAAAATATAGTACTTTGATCATGGAAAATTGGTGGATGCAATTCTAATGTTTTGACTACTACTTTTGCTCACGATACTTATAGATTCTCGCATACTGTCCTGTAGAGGATGTTTTATGCTAATAAATGTTATGTTATGTCATGTTATGGCGTTGCTCCACCGACGATTGTCCCAGCGCTGTTGTGCTCCACACCAATTACGCCTTGTTGCGATGGTGTCAAGATCGATTCGAATTTGTCCGAGTTAAGGGTTAATGGTCAGAGATTGTAAATAAATCCCCCGTGGGAACCCCGGGAAGTGAAGCAGTGCTTGTTTACTGTGGTAAATAAGCTCTGTTTCACTGGTAAAATAGGACCCAGTCACTAATGCTTGGGGTGCGAGTCCTCTAAAATAGGCAACATAGGGTATAAACAATTGACAGACCTTGACTTTATCTCCATGTTGTGGTCATGATTAGCCATTGTGCAGAAGTATGTGACCTTAAACAACAATAAATAAATATAATATATATTGTAAATAAATAATTTGATACGTTTGCTTATAAAAGCCGCAAATAGACACTGGGTACAAATTATTGTAGGCTAATTAATTAACTGCTTGACCAGGTGGGTGGTTATCTCTCGTTGAGAGGACTAATGGTTCCCCGCTGCGACGTTTAAAACTACTATGTAACTTATCCCCAATAGTAATTCGTCACTGTCAGTCGCAGATGGTGTTCCACGCTATGTGGCCCTCAAATAAGTGTCATCGCCGTAGTTCTAAATGTCAGACTAACGAGCTTACAAAGAGATATCTCATCTATCGTAATAACGGTGTTCTATATCACAGAGGAACCGACTTAATGATTAATTAGACACGAAAATGCTATATAATGAGAGACTGATCATCGGTAGTCAGTCGAGCTCGGATTGAGTCAGTAATCCGACGGAAAGAGGGCTATGAGCTCTAGCCACTGGGGCTGTCATTTGTAGAAATTAATTGTGGAGACTAAGCGGGCTCTGTTTAAGTAAGCGAGCGGTCGTCAGGCTAAGTGACGCGACGCATAGGCGAAGTGTGGAGTAGTAAAGAGCTGTCGAGAGCTCGAACAATTAACTTAATCGAAGCTGTTGAGAGCTCGAACATTTGATTTAAGCTAAGAGCTTAGAGTGAGCTTAGTTGAGAAAGGCAAATTAGATGCATGGACTTTACTTGTTGAAACGGTATTGGAAATTGATATAAACGGAGATTGGTGTATACGGCGAGTGGTTAAATCCGTGGAGTGAAGTGACTGTGGTATCGAATGTGTAAAATGTAGTTAGACAGAGTCGGTTGCAGTTGACTGGCAATTCAGCGTACTTTGAGGCTGAGCGGCGAAAAAAAGACAATACGTTATGTACGCAATCGCTTGAGAAGTGAAGAGGAAACCCAAGAGTGAGGAACAACCAGAAACATTTAGACAACAGCATCGAACACGGGGTACCCCGGAAAGAGCTCAAACTTTATGGGGGAAATTCATATGTGTTTTGTTTGTGTATAGTGTATATTCTTGGATTGTTCGTTGGTGTGTATACTTGAGTACATAGTGTTATTTTTATTTCCATTAAATTATACTCAAATGATCCACCGTTGGTTATCTTTTTAAATATCAAGTCACAGACATCTTAAGATGACGAATCTGCCCCAACAAAAACCACAACACCGCGAGGCCGAGAGACATATGTTCACTCGAAAGCCCGGCTGTCCTTTCTGAGTACGACCGAGACCTAGAGTGACCATAAATCTCACATATCTGCCCCAACGTGTTGTGACAGATGGGACGTTCAGTCAAACGTGGAATTATTCGAGGTCGTCGAGCGTTCAAATCAAATTCCAGCTGTGTATGCGATTTCGGATAGTCTGACCACTGTCTCGCACATCTGTTGCTCTGTGCAGTTGCTGTCCAATTTCTGAGGCACTTTGATGGCGTTTACGTAATGCTGTGGTTCGGATGAAACGATCCTGGTTAGCAGTTGTCGCCCTTGGACGACTTGATCGACCTCTGTCATCATCAGTGCCTGTCTGACGGTAGCGTGACCACAACCTGCTAATCACCGATTGAATAACGCTGAGAATTTGAGCCACTGCAATCAGTCTGTTGCCAGCTTCCAACAAAACGTTCGTCACGTGTCAGTTTTCGCATACCAAAAATTTACGTTTCCACCAGAAGCTATTAATGAACGTATTTATACCAAGAAAAGAACGAGGAGACCTCTGAAAAAGCCCGTCCAGTACAAATGAAAATTTCAAAACGTACCCCAGACATTAAAGCGGCGCTCGTGCGAAAAACACGCACGAAGTTTTCGTGGGCCGGTGACATTCATGATCCACACTAAACTTGGTAACATATTGATGTGACCAATCACGCGTATCCAATACCATTTTCCGAAAATATCAACATCAGTTTGGATATCCCCTACATTTATTGAATCTTTTTATATTTGATATGAAACAATGTTGGAAGAGCCAGGCAAGTTCAAGTCATGTTCCCAAATTTATACTTGGGCTCGAAGGCCAAATTCTAACATAATAGTTTATAATAGATTTTGTTTAAAAGATCTCCCTCTTAAGAACTTCTGATAAAACCCTGTAACATTTCATTCCAATTGTTCAAATCAAGTCTCTTGGTTTATATTTGGATCCTGCAGGAAAGCCTAAATGTTAACGTGATGTAATATTAGAAAAGTACTTTTAAGTCAAGTGGAAAGAATGCTTTAAATTTGATATGAAGTAGAAATTAAGACTTCTTTCCGTCTCAAACTCACAAATTTCAGCTCAGAGCGTCGGTCCATCTGGGGCCTCAGGTTTTCTCACGCATTCACAGAAGTGAGAAGAATCACTGGAAAAACCATTAAAATAATCGATGTGTTTTTCACGCACCACTCCTTGCGTTGTGTTAGTTCCAGTAATACATTGAAGCGAGCACTGCTGACAAAAGTGAATTCTCACGAAACAGAAGTCACAGGAAAGGCTCCAACGCATAAATTCTTTTTAGGCCATTTAAATAATGATAGTTATAGTGCCACGTGATATATGCACACTCTTCCATATATACACATCCCCACCATTAGGTGACATTTTGCTATTCGTATACCCTTTACCTATGTTCTGTATAAACAGCAACACGCATTCCGTTCCGTTGTCATTCGTTATTCTGCTTGTGCGAGAGGAACATAATTTTACACTTTACAGTACGTGGAGAGTGTATTATCACTAAATCACCCGCAGAGTGGAGATTCCACCCAAGCAATAATTGCAAATTTTTTGCAAGGCATAACAACCACAAGCAAAGTTTCAGCCAATGGACCTCCGGGTTAAACCCGGAGGTCCATTGGCTGAAACATTGCTTGTATTTTTTGTCGATATGTACAAAATTTGAAAGTTATAGTTTGGGTGACAACCCCACTCCACGGGTGATTTAGTTACAATCCACTCTCCACGCACTGTACCTAACACAACAGCCATAACCGTCAGTACTCATCACAAAAATCTTCATCAAAATTTTATTATTGTTTTTTGCCTCAGAAACATAGCTTATGACTCCTCACTGGGACGAGCTCGTTCAGCTCGTTCCAATGTGGTGTCATAAGCTATGTTTTTAAGTCAAAAAATAAAAAAAAATAGTTCGAGAATTGTTTTTGCAAGTGTTATCTCAGTTGTATCAGGTAAAGTGGAAATCGGTAAGAATTATTATTTTGATCAGGGGTGCATAATAAAATATAAACATGAGCGACGAGGATGTAGCAGCCTTGGTTATCGACAATGGATCAGGAATGTGCAAAGCTGGATTTGCTGGAGACGATGCCCCGAGGAGCGTTTTTCCATCAATCGTCGGAAGGCCAAGACATCAGGTTTATTTTTAATATTTTTCTCTGGGAAGGGGGTCGCGGTGGCATTGCGGTAACCGGTTCTCGTCAGATCACCGAAGTTAACCCTTTACCTAACATGAAAAGCAGACGACACTTGCAAAAAAAATTCTTGAATAAATAATTTTTTTCATTTTTTGTCCCAAAAACATAGGTTATGACCCCTCGATGGAATGAGCTCGTTCCAACGAGGGGTTATAACCTATGTTTTTGAGACAAAAAATTAAAAAAATAATGAAAAGTAATTGTCGATTTTTGCCAATAGCGCTGGCCGATTTTGCCGTTACGTTGGGTAAAGGGTTAAGCAACGTCGAGCCCGGTTAGTCCTCGGGTGGGTGACCGCCTGAGCGATCGATTCGGACTCCTGCGATGTGTCCTTGGGCAAGGCACTTAACCCCCATTGTACACATGGGGACACGTTGACGCCGTGTACTAAGGCGTACTGCACGCCGATGGTGCGCATGTCTTCAACCAATCTAGCCCTGCCTGTGCTGCAGTGCGGAGTTATGATGTTGGGGAGCTGGCAGCTGCTCGTCGTTGCTCGGCGGTTCTCTTCGGGTACTCCGGCTTCCTCCATCCGTAAAACTGTCACGGTCATGATTAGCCATTTGCATAAGTATGTGACCTTAAACACCAATAAATAAATATAATTTCTCGGGGAAAATTTGCTTTGGAATTTTAATCAACATTCATTTGTATAAATATTATATATTTTTTCGACGAAAACATTTTATTATATGCTAGCCTGTGAATTATCGCAAATTATCTAAAAGATATTTCTCGATATCCATCAGTAGCTTCCTAAATGACATCACACCTTCGCTCCTGTGAATGTTTATTTTAAATCGTCACACAATGAGAACTTTCACAACGAACGGGTCGATTTGAGCATCACTTCAACCCCGAGGCATAGCTTCAAGTGCTTTAACCCTTTACCCAACGTAACGGCCAAAACCGGCCAGCGCTATTCTCAAAAATTGCCAATTAATTTTCATGATTTTTTCATTTTTTGTCTCCAAAACATAGGTTATGACCCCTCATTGGAACGAGCGCGTCGAGCTCGTTCCAATGAGGGGTCATAACCTATGTTTTGGAGACATAAAATGAAAAAAATTAGTTATTCAAGAATTTTTTTTGCAAGTGTCGTCTGCTTTTCATGTTAGGTAAAGGGTTAAATGTATAGAAAGTGACTCCGAGAGTGTTATTGGGCCTTGAACTTGGTAACTTTTCCGAAAAACCTTGTTCATCGATTCGCCCAGGGAGTTTTTTGGATGTGTTGGCGCACTCAATTCCAAATTCCTTGTTGTAAAATGTTCTAAAAATTAACCTTAATGAAAAATATGAGAATATTCTCATTTGTAGTATTATAATTATTAAATTTAATCTGAGTTGAACAATTAGTTGGTTAAATTATCGTGGGAAATTGAGACTATTTTTTATGTTTGAGTGATTTGGCGAGTACAGGCGTGAAGTACGTGTTTCCAGCCGAATTGAGTTGAATATTGCGCGCTAAAACGGCACGTTCCATATGATAAAAAGAAAATCTACGCTATTTTAGTGAATATCAGGAATTATCTCATTCGTGTGGACCTGAAAATATTATTTTTCACCCGCTCGTGAAAAATAAAACTTTCAGGTTCACACGAATGAGAGGATTCCCGATATTCACTAAAATAGCGTAGATATCCTTCAAGTACGTCACGTCCACTAAAAACTGAAATAAATGAAAGGGTTTTCGAGTCCTAACCATTTCAATACTGACGCCTCGGATGATATCGTCTAATACATAGCTGCATTCAGGGAATGGGTGAGTCTATCTTGTATTTGTGGGGCCCGAGGTTAATAGGGTGCCTGTGGTGTGGGCAGTTCGCCTCACCATGACCAAGTCTATCGGAAAGTGTTTCTGTCCGTCGGACAAATTGCTTGGCGTTCGAATACCAACATTTCTCCAAAAACCGCCAATTAAAAAATGAACCGTTTTAACCCCTTTCCCAACACACACGATTTAAAAATTTGTTTGTTTCCTCACTGGAACCCTGGGAAGTGAAGCAGTGCTTGTTTACTGCTTTACTGTTTTACTGGTAAAATAGGACATTGTCGCCAACGCCTGGGGTGAATGTACTCTAAGATGGGCAGCATAGGTGTAAACGATTGACTGCAATTGACTTTATATACATGTTACAGTCACGATAAGCCATTGTGCAGAAATATGTGACCGTAAACACCAATAAATAAATAAATAAATAAATAAATAAATAAATAAATAAATAAATAAATAAATAAATAAAAAAAAAAAAATTTGTTAAGTCATTCAACGAAGTTGAAATGACTGATTGGAATCGTTAGGCTTTCTCTCTTTTTTGTTCACCACATTTTTAAAGTCACAGTGACCAAATTTGGTACACTTGTAAGGATGACTTCTAGTTCATTGGCGTTGCCATTGGGGTGGGGCTGAGGGGGTACATGCCCCCCCCCCCCCCAAAATTTTCAGTCATGCTCCCTCAGGTGATGTGACCTAATTATTGATACATTTCACACTTATAAATTTTGGACACAAAAGGACTCAGTGTCAAGGAAATTGCGTTTATTTGTTTCAGATTTTAAAATTCTTCCCATGGGAGACCCCCCTCTTCAGCGAGAGAGAGTGTCCCCCTCTTTTGCTCGCCTATATCTCGTCCCTACGTGGCTCCGATGATGCTGCGCATCCCATTCTCTATGCCCCCAGTAGTTCAGAGATCTGAACGTAGCGGATATCCCCTTAGGTAGGGGGTAGCCGCTACGTTCAGGTCGCTGAACAAGCCCTCTAGATATTACTATTGCCCCCCCCCCCCCCCCCCAAGTTTGATATCCTGGCTACGCGCCTGGTCTAGTTATACAATTGACAATTTGTTTGCTGATATGCGATCTTTATCCAAAACAAAGTCACTGTTAAAATTTTCTCCATCTTTTAATATCAACTTCTATATCAAATCTTCCTCTTTAATATTTTGGGTATGTCATCTCCACCAAAAACCCTACTTAAAAAAGTGGTACCGTCCTGAAAAATCATCAAAGGTTTTAGCCAAAATTTAGGATGACGTTATTCAAGTCACCGTCACAAAAAATTACATATTGGCCGATTTTCATGAAATTTTAGTAGGTTGTAGGAGATAATTGTTTCGGGTTTTTCGATTTATCGTCATTTTTCACATTTTTACGTCACTTCAAAGTTTAGGCTATTTTTCATTAAAAACGCTATTTTTTACTGTGGCATAACGGGGATTCGCACGGAAACCCTGGAGGGACATTTTTTGTTACTAGTTTGTACTTGCTTGTTATTACAAATAACAAATAACAAGTAAGTAATAACAAATAAGTAATAACAGATAAGTAATAACAAATAAGTAATAACAAATAAGTAATAACAAATAATAAATAACAAGTAATAACAAAAAAGTAATAACAAATAAGTAATAACAAATAACAAATAAGTAATAACAAATAAGTAATAACAAATAACAAATAAGTAATAACAAATAAGTAATAACAAATAACAAATAAGTAATAACAAATAAGTAATAACAAATAACAAATAATAAGTAATAACAAATAAGTAATAACAAATAACAAGTAAGTAATAACAAATAAGTAATAACAAGTAACAAATAACAAATAAGTAATATTATTACTTATTTGTTATTACTTATTTGTTATTACTTATTTGCTATTTGTTATTACTTATTTGCTATTTTTTATTACTTATTTGTTATTTGTTGTTACTTGTTTGTTATTACTTACTTGTTATTACTTATTTGTTATTACTTACTTGTTATTTGTTATTACTTAATTGTTATTACTTAATCGTTATTTGTTATTACTTATTTGTTATTACTTATTTGTTATTTTATATTTGTTATTACTTATTTGTTATTACTTACTTGTTATTACTTATTTGTTATTACTTACTTGTTATTACTTATTTGTTATTACTTACTTGTTATTACTTATTTGTTATTACTTACTTGTTATTTGTTATTATTTAATTGTTATTACTTAATTGTTATTTGTTATTACTTACTTGTTATTACTTATTTGTTATTTTACATTTGTTATTACTTATTTGTTATTACTTACTTGTTATTACTTATTTGTTATTACTTACTTGTGTATACTTATTTGTTATTACCTATTTGTTACTTGTTTTTTGTAATAACAAATAAGGAATAAGTGCCCGATCACCCTCCCAACTATTACTTATTTGTTATTACTTACTTGTTATTACTTATTTGTTTTTTGTAATAACAAGTAAGTAATAATTAGTAACAAAAAATGTCCCTCCAGGGCTTCCGTAGATTCGAACCCACGCCGAGAGAGTTTCCTTCGGCACCAACCGCCTAGCGAAACAATACTGAAACATATGGCGTACCATTTGGGTGAAAAGTCTATTCTCATCGCGATGAGACTAAAATACACGTCCAACGTGCATTTTTTGGCGATGCACCTGTATTTTATCGTTGCAACGCTATTTCTAAATGTAGGTACACCTGGAAAAAATAGCGATGCACCTGGAAATATCCACGTCCAACGTGCAATTTGTACGCCCGACGTGCATTTCCACGTCGGACGTGCATTTCTCATCGCGATGAGATTTCGCTAAATAAAAAATAGCGATGCACCTGTATTTTTTGTAGGTGCACCTACATTCCAAAATAGCGTGCAGCGATATAATCCAGGTGCATCGATAAAAAATACACGTCCGACGTGTATTTCAATCTCATCGCGATGAAAAAGACACGTCCAACGTGCAATCTAAGGCAAAAATGTACGTCCAACATACATTTTTGCCTAAATACGCGTCCGACGTGCATTTTTTAGCGATGCACCTGTATTTTAGCGTTGCAACGCTATTTTCGAATGTAGGTGCACCTACAAAAATATCGATGCACCTGGAAAATAATCCACGTCAAGCGTGCATTTCACTCGTCCAACTTGTATTTTATACGTCAGACGTATAAATGAACATCGGACGTGCATTTCCCATCGCGATGGGATTTTCCTAAACAGAAAATAGCGATGCACCTGTAATTTTTACAGGTGCACCTACATTCAAAAAAAGCGTTGCAACGATAATTTCCAACTGCATCGCTAAAATTACACGTCCGACGTGCATTTTAATCTCATCGCGATGAAAAATGCACGTCCAACGTGCAATTGTAGGAAAAAATACACGTCCAACGTACATTTTAGCCAAAATACACGTCCGACGTGCATTTTTTAGCGATGCACCTGTATTTTAGCGTTGCAACGCTATTTTCGAATGTAGGTGCACCTACAAAAAATGCACGTTGGACGTGTATTTTAATCTCATCGCGATGAGAATAGACTTTTGACCCAAATGGTACGCCATAGAAACACGCACACCACTCGGCCACCGACAGACTCCAAAAATGCTAGTTTACCAAGTATATACGAGACCAGTGCAGATCACACGGAATACTCCCTCAGTTATTTTTAAGTTATTCATCAATTGCATCAATTTCAGCGACGGTGCTAAAGAGAATATTTATTTATTGGTGTTTAAGGTGTCAGTCAGTCTTGAAAGGGTCATCACAGTTTACCGTAACTTCCGTTTGGTGCAATAAGAAATAACTTGTCTATTAAGATTCGATTAGAGATTCGGTTCGATATCGATAACAGAGACAACATTCGATTCGAGATTCGATTCGAAAAAAAAATGTGTGATTCGCAGATCCCCATATCCTTCTACCTCACCATCTTCCAAACGAAAGGCTGGACCTCGGTTTGGAAGATATATAGCTGAAGTTAGAGAAATACTCCAGCACGGCCGATGATGATATTCATTACCCAATTGCAATTAAATGTGTCTAACCCTTTACCCAACGCAGACTATATAAAAATTTATAATTTTAAATATAATTTTTTTTAATTTTTCAAAACAATTCAACAAAACCATATCATGTGACCCCTCGTTGGAACGAGCTCGTTCCAACGAGGGATCACATGATATGGTTTTGTTGAAATGTTTTGAAAAATAATATTTTTTCAACTGCTGAATTTACATATTACGCGGGTGGATGCGGGCGAATCGTTGGGTAAAGGGTAAATGTTCAGAAAGTATAGAAGAGGACGGTCTATGTATATATATTATACTGACGCATTTGCATACTCTAACAATTTTAAACATTTACTAGTACCTAACGCATCGACCGCATCCGCCCGCGTAATTTACAGATTGAGTTGTTGAAAAACATTTCAAACAATTTCAACAAATCTACATCATGTAACCACCTCATTGGGACGAGTTCGTCAAGCTCGCTCCAATGAGTGATCAATGGCGGATACAGAGGGGGAGGGGTGGGGGTGGGGTCGCCCCCCCCCCTTTAGCTCGTGTTTGTCTCGCATGTAGGGCGTAGACAGGATTTTCATTTGAGGACAACAGTACATGAATTGAAGTAAAAACATACAACGACATTTATTTCCTCCATCACCATTCGCTATGGAAAACAAATATACCGTTGAAATTATGCAAAATATATCTACTGGTCGCCTTCATTTATAGCGTCACCGACACAGCATGATTTTGAGGTGTTACATGCCCCTAGCCTCAGGTACCCCATGGCTATGCCAATTATGGGTCAGGATCTTAATTGGCATAGTCATGGGGTACCTAAGCCTAGAGGGCTGGCTGCTGAAAACTTTCAAACGCTGGCAGAACGCAATGTTCTCCTGAGGTTAAGTCGGTTATGACTGTAAACAGTGTGTCCAAAATACAATATTATGGTAAACAGATCTGAAGAACATATTTCAAATTTTCTAATTCTGTCTTGACCTTATGACAGAATTTGAAATTCTGAAACATGCTGTTTAAAAAGTGTTAATTAGCCGTTCAAAAATTCAAGAGGATTTCCACCCCAGAAGCCACCAGAATGTCCCATTTGGTGTCTCATTTCCAAAAAATTTCTAGGGGGCGGGGGAAACCCCCAGACTCCCCTACAAAAGCTCGTGCCTTCGAGTAGTTACCATATAAAGGAAGTTGCTTTGGAAGCTTCAAACCCACACTCTCAAGCCACCTGTCATACCTTTAAACGAATCTGAAGCTGTTATGGTCTGGATTCAACCAGTCTACCATACCCCAACTCTCAATTTTAAATTAGAGACGGCGGAGCCAGGGGGCACGTGTCCCTCCACTTTTTTCCACAAATATGTTTCGCAGTTACACAATGAGTCAAAATGGGCGCATACAAACGTGTCAGTACACAGGCATTCCTGTAACATTAACCGCAAATACAAACAATATGTAGAATTTTAAGTCCGTCGCTTCGGTCCGTTTCTCCAACTTAACTATCTTCCAATCCGAAGGCTGGCCTTCGGGTTGGAAGATGGTTGAAGAAGAAGAAACGGACAGGGCAGTGACCACATCTAAAGGGGAGACTATAGCAAGTCATGGTACATTTACCAATATACTATTGTATCCTTTGTCACACTGGTCGAACCATCGTAGCATTGTAAATTTGTGCCCCTCCACTTTTATCGAACTTCCGCCGAACCTGTTTTAAATTCTGTCGGATGGAATATTTCAGTTGGTCGGAAATGCGACCCCGGACGGTTCGCTTTTATGAAAAATGAAATATTCCATCTGACTGAATTTAAAAACACAACAAAAATTCACTTTCTCTGAATCAACGCAAGAAATGGTTTTCAATAAAAAATTAACCCTTTACCCAACGAATCGCCCGCATCCGTCCGCGTAATATGCAAATTCAGCAGTTGAAAAAATATTATTTTTAAAAAAAATTCAACAAAACCATATCACGTGACCCCTCGTTTGAACGAGCTCGTTCCAACGAGGGTCACATGATATGGTTTTGTTGAAATTTTTTTGAAAAATTAAAAAAAAAAATGGTATTTAAAATAATAAATTTTGATATCGTCTGCGTTGGGTAAAGGGTCATCGAATCTTTGATTATCATTGCTATTAGACATGTCAGTATTGCTAAATATTATGAAGACTCGCCTTGGGCTGCACGCTTTTTGAAATTGAATTACCGTTATCGGTATTCAAAAAAGTGTACCGGCATATCGAAAGACTGTTCAGATATCCGAATATACAAACCATAATCGGGACTTGAACGATCACAGTCGGAACGAATCAGCAAGCCTTGATGATGCAGTTCGAATAAAACTTTACCCAATGCAGACGATGTCAAAATTTATTATCTTAAATATTAGTTTATCGAATTTTTCAAAACATTTCAACAAACCACATCATGTGACCCCTCATTGGAGGGATCACTTAATGCGGTTTTGTTGAATTTTTGGAAAAAACACTACAACGTGCCTATACTTTACTGCAACGTGCCTATACTTTCGCACCGAAGCGGGACCTCCTCTAATCTATAGCGTGGGCATCCCCATCTACTCGCAACGACCCAGTCTTAAACACTTTCAGACTGGAATGAATTTTTCGAGAAACCCCCCGATTCTTATTTCCATAACCAGACCATAAATTCTCATTTTAATTGCTTCTCTTGAGCCTGGCCGCTTAGATCTATCTTAATTTAATATTAGCTTTAAAAGTCCTTTGAAAGACTCTAATTTTGGTATCTCCTGACATTTCGGTGAGAGGCTAGATGCGTAATATGGGTGTGTGTCCAGAACATGTGCGATGTATTGTTTTTTATAACAATTACCTATTAACCGGACATAATTACACGGATACTGACTGCAAGAGGACGCTGGCTTTTACTACCGTTGATGTTTTATCCAGACCGCCCATGTGGATTTCAACAAATTCGCCATAATGGACACAAAATGTCATGCTTAATTAGTAGCGCTTGGATTATTGCTGGTCTGTTCAAGTGACAAATCGGTTTTCGGGGTCCGATTTATAAATGCACATTCTTATACCTTGGCCCGAACGAGACAAATTATTAAAAATATATACACTTTTATAAAACAAAATCGAAAATGCAAGCTATCACCTCGACCGGGACTGCAGTTTCTTGAAAGTTACATTCTGGGTAAATAAATATTGACGACAAATCGATATTTTTGTGCTTAAAACGGTAACCAAAGTTTGCAAATTTTCATATTTTTCGAACAATTCCCAAGTTCATGCGGACAGAAGTGAAGTTGGGTTAAACATTTCCAGATAGCTTATAACAGCAGAAATGTTCATCAGTTAACCCTTTACCTAACCTGAAAAGCAGACGACACTTGCAAAAATAATTCTTGAATAACTAATTTTTTTCATTTTTTATATCAAAAACATAGGTTATGACCCCTCGTTGGAACGAGCTCGTCGAGCTCGTTCCAACGAGGGTCATAACCTATGTTTTTGAGACAAAAAATGAAAAAAATAATGAAAATTAATTGGCGATTTTTGAGAATAGCGCTGGCCGGTTTTGGCCGTTACGTTGAGTAAAGAGTTAATGATCTATACACCTGTGCAAATTTACATCTACATCGTTCCCAATGCCGGAAAAGTGAACACAAAGTGTATGAAGTTTGTGCAAAATAAGACATCACTTGTATTCGAGTTTCAAAAACAGGGTGTGGGGTTAAGTCTGATATTTAAACTTATCAAGCAAGTTTGATGAGTAGATATTTCTGTACATGGCAAAACAAACAGTTTCAAGTTCACCCTCGTGTAACTGACCGAAAACGGTATCCAAAGTTTGCAAATTTTCTTATTTTTCAAACATTACCCTTACTCTAGATATCACTGCGCTAAAGGGCTAGCTGCGACAAACAAACTTGAACCTTAAAGATGTCCTCCAATTAACAAGTTATCTTCATATATAAAAATCGTTGGCATATATCACTTGCAGAATCGAGAAAAAGCCTCTGGAAGTTGAGATAATTTGCTGAAAAATCACTAATTTCGACCCTTTGAGATCTATGGGGGTTAATGTTAAAAAACCCCGTTTTAACCCTTTACCTAACATGAAAAGCAGACGACACTTGCAAAAAAAAAAAATCTTGAATAACTAATTTTTTTCACGACGAGCTCGTTCCAACGAGGAGTCATAACCTATGTTTTTGAGACAAAAATGAAAAAATAATGAAAATTAATTGGCGATTTTTGAGAATCTCTAGATATTTTCTTCATCTTTATGGGGAGTGACGGTTGATGTGACGGATATCTATGTTAGGCTGAAAGTTCGCAAGCACTTCTTGTTCCCTTTCTTACGAATTGGAAATAACTATTGCGTGAAAGATCAGACGGCAAGATTTTGATCGTTCACGTATTTCCCGCACTTTTGTCAGAGGTTGTTGGGTCGTTCTTGTTCATTTGAAACTTCAAACAACACTTGACATTTAGTCTCATCTGTCTCCATCTTTGTAGGGTGTGATGGTTGGTATGGGACAGAAGGACTGCTATGTTAGATTCGAACCCACGCCGAGAGAGTTTCCTTCGGCACCAACCGCCTAGCGAAACAATACTGAAACATATGGCGTACCATTTGGGTGAAAAGTCTATTCTCATCGCGATGAGACTAAAATACACGTCCAACGTGCATTTTTTGGCGATGCACCTGTATTTTATCGTTGCAACGCTATTTCTAAATGTAGGTACACCTGGAAAAAATAGCGATGCACCTGGAAATATCCACGTCCAACGTGCAATTTGTACGCCCGACGTGCATTTCCACGTCGGACGTGCATTTCTCATCGCGATGAGATTTCGCTCAATAAAAAATAGCGATGCACCTGTATTTTTTGTAGGTGCACCTACATTCCAAAATAGCGTTGCAGCGATATAATCCAGGTGCATCGATAAAAAATACACGTCCGACGTGTATTTCAATCTCATCGCGATGAAAAAGACACGTCCAACGTGCAATCTAAGGCAAAAATGTACGTCCAACATACATTTTTGCCTAAATACGCGTCCGACGTGCATTTTTTAGCGATGCACCTGTATTTTAGCGTTGCAACGCTATTTTCGAATGTAGGTGCACCTACAAAAATATCGATGCACCTGGAAAATAATCCACGTCAAGCGTGCATTTCACTCGTCCAACTTGTATTTTATACGTCAGACGTATAAATGAACATCGGACGTGCATTTCCCATCGCGATGGGATTTTCCTAAACAGAAAATAGCGATGCACCTGTAATTTTTACAGGTGCACCTACATTCAAAAAAAGCGTTGCAACGATAATTTCCAACTGCATCGCTAAAATTACACGTCCGACGTGCATTTTAATCTCATCGCGATGAAAAATGCACGTCCAACGTGCAATTGTAGGAAAAAATACACGTCCAACGTACATTTTAGCCAAAATACACGTCCGACGTGCATTTTTTAGCGATGCACCTGTATTTTAGCGTTGCAACGCTATTTTCGAATGTAGGTGCACCTACAAAAAATGCACGTTGGACGTGTATTTTAATCTCATCGCGATGAGAATAGACTTTTGACCCAAATGGTACGCCATAGAAACACGCACACCACTCGGCCACCGACAGACTCCAAAAATGCTAGTTTACCAAGTATATACGAGACCAGTGCAGATCACACGGAATACTCCCTCAGTTATTTTTAAGTTATTCATCAATTGCATCAATTTCAGCGACGGTGCTAAAGAGAATATTTATTTATTGGTGTTTAAGGTGTCAGTCAGTCTTGAAAGGGTCATCACAGTTTACCGTAACTTCCGTTTGGTGCAATAAGAAATAACTTGTCTATTAAGATTCGATTAGAGATTCGGTTCGATATCGATAACAGAGACAACATTCGATTCGAGATTCGATTCGAAAAAAAAATGTGTGATTCGCAGATCCCCATATCCTTCTACCTCACCATCTTCCAAACGAAAGGCTGGACCTCGGTTTGGAAGATATATAGCTGAAGTTAGAGAAATACTCCAGCACGGCCGATGATGATATTCATTACCCAATTGCAATTAAATGTGTCTAACCCTTTACCCAACGCAGACTATATAAAAATTTATAATTTTAAATATAATTTTTTTTAATTTTTCAAAACAATTCAACAAAACCATATCATGTGACCCCTCGTTGGAACGAGCTCGTTCCAACGAGGGATCACATGATATGGTTTTGTTGAAATGTTTTGAAAAATAATATTTTTTCAACTGCTGAATTTACATATTACGCGGGTGGATGCGGGCGAATCGTTGGGTAAAGGGTAAATGTTCAGAAAGTATAGAAGAGGACGGTCTATGTATATATATTATACTGACGCATTTGCATACTCTAACAATTTTAAACATTTACTAGTACCTAACGCATCGACCGCATCCGCCCGCGTAATTTACAGATTGAGTTGTTGAAAAACATTTCAAACAATTTCAACAAATCTACATCATGTAACCACCTCATTGGGACGAGTTCGTCAAGCTCGCTCCAATGAGTGATCAATGGCGGATACAGAGGGGGAGGGGTGGGGGTGGGGTCGCCCCCCCCCCTTTAGCTCGTGTTTGTCTCGCATGTAGGGCGTAGCCAGGATTTTCATTTGGGGACAACAATACATGAATTGAAGTAAAAACATACAACGACATTTATTTCCTCCATCACCATTCGCTATGGAAAACAAATATACCGTTGAAATTATGCAAAATATATCTACTGGTCGCCTTCATTTATAGCGTCACCGACACAGCATGATTTTGAGGTGTTACATGCCCCTAGCCTCAGGTACCCCATGGCTATGCCAATTATGGGTCAGGATCTTAATTGGCATAGTCATGGGGTACCTAAGCCTAGAGGGCTGGCTGCTGAAAACTTTCAAACGCTGGCAGAACGCAATGTTCTCCTGAGGTTAAGTCGGTTATGACTGTAAACAGTGTGTCCAAAATACAATATTATGGTAAACAGATCTGAAGAACATATTTCAAATTTTCTAATTCTGTCTTGACCGTATGACAGAATTTGAAATTCTGAAACATGCTGTTTAAAAAGTGTTAATTAGCCGTTCAAAAATTCAAGAGGATTTCCACCCCAGAAGCCACCAGAATGTCCCATTTGGTGTCTCATTTCCAAAAAATTTCTAGGGGGCGGGGGAAAACCCCCAGACTCCCCTACAAAAGCTCGTGCCTTCGAGTAGTTACCATATAAAGGAAGTTGCTTTGGAAGCTTCAAACCCACACTCTCAAGCCACCTGTCATACCTTTAAACGAATCTGAAGCTGTTATGGCCTGGATTCAACCAGTCTACCATACCCCAACTCTCAATTTTAAATTAGAGACGGCGGAGCCAGGGGGCACGTGTCCCTCCACTTTTTTCCACAAATATGTTTCGCAGTTACACAATGAGTCAAAATGGGCGCATACAAACGTGTCAATACACAGGCATTCCTGTAACATTAACCGCAAATACAAACAATATGTAGAATTTTAAGTCCGTCGCTTCGGTCCGTTTCTCCAACTTAACTATCTTCCAATCCGAAGGCTGGCCTTCGGGTTGGAAGATGGTTGAAGAAGAAGAAACGGACAGGGCAGTGACCACATCTAAAGGGGAGACTATAGCAAGTCATGGTACATTTACCAATATACTATTGTATCCTTTGTCACACTGGTCGAACCATCGTAGCATTGTAAATTTGTGCCCCTCCACTTTTATCGAACTTCCGCCGAACCTGTTTTAAATTCTGTCGGATGGAATATTTCAGTTGGTCGGAAATGCGACCCCGGACGGTTCGCTTTTATGAAAAATGAAATATTCCATCTGACTGAATTTAAAAACACAACAAAAATTCACTTTCTCTGAATCAACGCAAGAAATGGTTTTCAATAAAAAATTAACCCTTTACCCAACGAATCGCCCGCATCCGTCCGCGTAATATGCAAATTCAGCAGTTGAAAAAATATTATTTTTAAAAAAAATTCAACAAAACCATATCACGTGACCCCTCGTTTGAACGAGCTCGTTCCAACGAGGGTCACATGATATGGTTTTGTTGAAATTTTTTTGAAAAATTAAAAAAAAAAATGGTATTTAAAATAATAAATTTTGATATCGTCTGCGTTGGGTAAAGGGTCATCGAATCTTTGATTATCATTGCTATTAGACATGTCAGTATTGCTAAATATTATGAAGACTCGCCTTGGGCTGCACGCTTTTTGAAATTGAATTACCGTTATCGGTATTCAAAAAAGTGTACCGGCATATCGAAAGACTGTTCAGATATCCGAATATACAAACCATAATCGGGACTTGAACGATCACAGTCGGAACGAATCAGCAAGCCTTGATGATGCAGTTCGAATAAAACTTTACCCAATGCGGACGATGTCAAAATTTATTATCTTAAATATTAGTTTATCGAATTTTTCAAAACATTTCAACAAACCACATCATGTGACCCCTCATTGGAGGGATCACTTAATGCGGTTTTGTTGAATTTTTGGAAAAAACACTACAACGTGCCTATACTTTACTGCAACGTGCCTATACTTTCGCACCGAAGCGGGACCTCCTCTAATCTATAGCGTGGGCATCCCCATCTACTCGCAACGACCCAGTCTTAAACACTTTCAGACTGGAATGAATTTTTCGAGAAACCCCCCGATTCTTATTTCCATAACCAGACCATAAATTCTCATTTTAATTGCTTCTCTTGAGCCTGGCCGCTTAGATCTATCTTAATTTAATATTAGCTTTAAAAGTCCTTTGAAAGACTCTAATTTTGGTATCTCCTGACATTTCGGTGAGAGGCTAGATGCGTAATATGGGTGTGTGTCCAGAACATGTGCGATGTATTGTTTTTTACAACAATTACCTATTAACCGGACATAATTACACGGATACTGACTGCAAGAGGACGCTGGCTTTTACTACCGTTGATGTTTTATCCAGACCGCCCATGTGGATTTCAACAAATTCGCCATAATGGACACAAAATGTCATGCTTAATTAGTAGCGCTTGGATTATTGCTGGTCTGTTCAAGTGACAAATCGGTTTTCGGGGTCCGATTTATAAATGCACATTCTTATACCTTGGCCCGAACGAGACAAATTATCAAAAATATATACACTTTTATAAAACAAAATCGAAAATGCAAGCTATCACCTCGACCGGGACTGCAGTTTCTTGAAAGTTACATTCTGGGTAAATAAATATTGACGACAAATCGATATTTTTGTGCTTAAAACGGTAACCAAAGTTTGCAAATTTTCATATTTTTCGAACAATTCCCAAGTTCATGCGGACAGAAGTGAAGTTGGGTTAAACATTTCCAGATAGCTTATAACAGCAGAAATGTTCATCAGTTAACCCTTTACCTAACCTGAAAAGCAGACGACACTTGCAAAAATAATTCTTGAATAACTAATTTTTTTCATTTTTTATATCAAAAACATAGGTTATGACCCCTCGTTGGAACGAGCTCGTCGAGCTCGTTCCAACGAGGGTCATAACCTATGTTTTTGAGACAAAAAATGAAAAAAATAATGAAAATTAATTGGCGATTTTTGAGAATAGCGCTGGCCGGTTTTGGCCGTTACGTTGAGTAAAGAGTTAATGATCTATACACCTGTGCAAATTTACATCTACATCGTTCCCAATGCCGGAAAAGTGAACACAAAGTGTATGAAGTTTGTGCAAAATAAGACATCACTTGTATTCGAGTTTCAAAAACAGGGTGTGGGGTTAAGTCTGATATTTAAACTTATCAAGCAAGTTTGATGAGTAGATATTTCTGTACATGGCAAAACAAACAGTTTCAAGTTCACCCTCGTGTAACTGACCGAAAACGGTATCCAAAGTTTGCAAATTTTCTTATTTTTCAAACATTACCCTTACTCTAGATATCACTGCGCTAAAGGGCTAGCTGCGACAAACAAACTTGAACCTTAAAGATGTCCTCCAATTAACAAGTTATCTTCATATATAAAAATCGTTGGCATATATCACTTGCAGAATCGAGAAAAAGCCTCTGGAAGTTGAGATAATTTGCTGAAAAATCACTAATTTCGACCCTTTGAGATCTATGGGGGTTAATGTTAAAAAACCCCGTTTTAACCCTTTACCTAACATGAAAAGTAGACGACACTTGCAAAAAAAAAAAATCTTGAATAACTAATTTTTTTCATTTTTTGTCTCAAAAACATAGGTTATGACCCATCGTTGGAACGAGCTCGACGAGCTCGTTCCAACGAGGAGTCATAACCTATGTTTTTGAGACAAAAATGAAAAAATAATGAAAATTAATTGGCGATTTTTGAGAATCTCTATTTTCTTCATCTTTATGGGGAGTGACGGTTGATGTGACGGATATCTATGTTAGGCTGAAAGTTCGCAAGCACTTCTTGTTCCCTTTCTTACGAATTGGAAATAACTATTGTGTGAAAGATCAGACGGCAAGATTTTGATCGTTCACGTATTTCCCGCACTTTTGTCAGAGGTTGTTGGGTCGTTCTTGTTCATTTGAAACTTCAAACAACACTTGACATTTAGTCTCATCTGTCTCTATCTTTGTAGGGTGTGATGGTTGGTATGGGACAGAAGGACTGCTATGTTGGAGATGAGGCTCAGAGTAAGAGAGGCGTCTTAACACTGAAATATCCAATTGAACACGGCATTGTTACCAACTGGGATGACATGGAGAAGATCTGGCATCACACCTTTTACAATGAGTTGAGAGTTGCTCCAGAAGAACACCCTGTACTCCTCACTGAGGCTCCACTCAACCCAAAAGCTAACAGAGAAAAGATGACACAAATCATGTTTGAAACATTCAATTCACCAGCTATGTATGTAGGTATCCAGGCTGTATTGTCACTGTACGCTTCTGGTCGTACTACTGGTATTGTATTTGACTCTGGCGATGGTGTGAGTCATACTGTACCAATCTACGAAGGATACGCACTTCCTCACGCCATCTTGCGTCTAGATTTAGCTGGTAGAGACTTGACAGGTTATTTGGGGAAAATCTTGACAGAACGTGGCTATTCTTTCACAACAACCGCCGAGAGAGAAATCGTTCGTGATATAAAAGAGAAACTTTGTTACGTCGCATTAGATTTTGAGCAAGAAATGCAAGCTGCAGCTTCCAGCTCTTCGCTGGAAAAGAGTTACGAATTACCCGACGGTCAGGTTATCACTATGGGTAACGAAAGATTCAGATGCCCAGAAGCCATGTACCAACCTTCATTCTTGGGTATGGAATCGGCTGGTATCCACGAAACAGCATACAACTCAATCATGAAATGTGACGTCGATATCCGTAAAGACTTGTACGCTAACATTGTTTTATCAGGTGGTTCCACTATGTTCCCCGGCATTGCCGATCGTATGCAAAAAGAAATCGTCGCTTTGGCTCCTCCAACAATGAAGATCAAAGTCATCGCTCCACCAGAACGTAAATACTCAGTATGGATCGGTGGCTCTATCTTGGCATCACTGTCAACCTTCCAACAGATGTGGATCGGCAAACAAGAATATGATGAATCCGGTCCATCTATTGTACACAGAAAATGTTTTTAAACAGCAGTACTGACAGAGCTGAAGCAATCCTTAATACCAAACCTAAATTTTATTCTACCTCCACGTATGGAAGTCTGTTTGTTTTACTGGGTTTAGCGACACATTTTGGCAGCGCGGTGACTCAGAGGTTACGGCATTTCATTATATGCTAGCCAGTGAAACATCGCAAATTATCTAAAAGATAATTATCGATATCCATCGAGTCAATGAATATCGAGGAATATCCCTCAGTAGCATCCTAAATGACGTCACGCTGCGCCGCATCACCTCGCCTTCAGGAAACGATCAGCTGATCTTTGTTATTGTTTTGAAACGTACGCATTTGGGGTCGAATTGGGCTGAATATTGTGCAATAAAATGTCTCGTAGCATATAATAAAACAGAAAATCTACTCTGTTTTAGTCAGTATCTGGAATTATCTCATGAGTGTGGACCTGAAAGTTTTAATAATATTTTCAGGTCCACACGATGAAGTTTTTCAGTAGCTTCCTAAATGACGTTATGCTTCGACACATGACGTCCACTTGAACGTCGCCTTAAAGGAACGATCAGCAGCTTTTTGTTTTTGTCTTGAAACTGTTTGCAGTCGAATTGGGCTGAATATTGCGCATTAAAATGTCGCGTAGCATATAACAAGAAAATAATCTACGCTGTTTTAGTGAGCATCGGGAATTATCTCATTCGTGTGGACCTGAAAGCGCTATTTTCATGAGATAATTCCCCATATTCACTAAAACAGCGTAGATATCCTCTACGGACTTCAAACTGAAAGTTCCGCGGTTCGATCCTCTCAGGGGTGTCGTCTGCGCTATGTCCTTGGGCAAGGCACTTAATCCCGATTGCCTGCGTGGGACATGGTGGCGCTGCATACTAATGCATAGTGCACATCGGGGGTGCACTTGTCTTCAACCAATGCTAACCCTGCTTGTGCGGAGTTCGTACGTTGGGGAGTCAGGCAGTTAGTCGCCGCTTCTCTTCTGGTACTCCGTCTTCCTACGCCCATAAAACTGTCGTAAGTGCACTACCGACGCGAAGTACGCCTAAGTACACGGTCTCACTGTGCATGACGCCATGGAAGTAGTCACATTGAGAAGTAGTTCATTAGCTTAACTTGACATAGTCAAGATAAGCTATTGCCATCACGCGTGCGGAAGTCTGTTAGTCTGTGAGTCTGTGAGTCTGTTCACATTTTCCTTTAGCACGGGCTACACCCCGCAGTTCTTGTCTGATCGTCACCAAATTTCATATGCAGGTTTGGGGTCATGTCTAGATGAGAATGTCCCCTTTTGGTCGCGATCGGGCAACCGGTATGGCTGCCCGAGCCCAAAACCCGAAAACCATTAGCACAGTCTACAGGTCGTATTTATGAAGGGATTTCATTGTAACTTGGTAGGATGCCTCTGTATAATGCCTAGATGAGAACGTCCCCTTTCTTTTGGGCATCATCCGTCAACCGTGATGGCTGCCCAAGCCCCGAAACCTAAAACTTTTAGCACAGTCTGCAGGTCATGTTTAATATGGTGGGATTTCATTGTAACTTGGTAGGATGACTCCTTATAATGTCTAGATGAGAATTTCCCCATTTGGGCATGATCTGCCAACCGTGACGACTGCCTGAGCCCAAAACCCGAAAACCTTTAGCACAGTCTACAGGTCATATTTATTGAGGAATTTCATTGTAACTTGGTGGGTTGACTTCATATATTGTCTGGATAAGAAGGTCCCCTTTTGGACGTGATTGGGCAACTGTGACGGCGACAGAGGCCCGAAGCCCGAAAACCTTTAGCACAGTCTACAGGTCATATTTATGAAGGGATTTCATTGTAACTTGGTAGGATGACTCCAAATAATGTCTAGATGAGAACACCCCATTTTGATCGCGATCATTCAGCACTGATGGGGTGCCCGAGCCCAAAAACCTTTAGCATAGGCAAAAGGTCATATTATGGAAGGATTTCATTGTAACCTATTAGGTTGACTCCATATAATGCCTAGATGATGACACCCCCTTTTGGTCGCGATTGGTCATCTGTGATGGCTACAGGTGCCCGAAGCCCGAAAACCTTGAGCACAGTCTACAGGTCATATTTATGAAGGGATTTCATTGTAACTTCGTAGGATCACTCCAGATGATGCCCAGATGAGATTGTCCCCTTTGGTTGCGATCATTCAACCAGGAGGGCTGCCCGAGCCCGAAAACCTTTAGCACAGTCTACAGGTCATATTTATGAAGGGATTTCATTGTAACTTGGTAGGTTGACTTCATATAATGTCTAGATGAGAACGTCCTCTTTTGGACACGATTGGGCAACTGTGACGGCTACAGGGTCCCGAAGCCCGAAACCCTTTAGAACATTCTACAGGTCATAATTATGAAGGGATTTCACTGTAGCTTGGTAGGATGACTCCAAATAATGTCTAGATGAGAACGTCCCCTTTTGGTGTTGATAATTCAGCCTTTATGTCTGCCCGAGCCCAACGACCTTCAGCATAGTCTATAGGTCATATTTATGGAAGGATTTCATTGTAACCTGTTAGTTTGACTCCATATAATGCCTAGATGATGACATCCCCTTTTGGTCGTGATTGATCAACTGTGACGGCTTCAGGGGCCCGAAGCCCAAAAACCTTGAGCACAGTCTACAGGTCATATTTATGAAGGAATTTCATTGTAACTTCGTAGGATCACTCCAGATGATGCCCAGATGAGAATGTCCCCTTTTGGTTGCGATCATTCAACCATGATGGTTGCCCGAGCCAAAGCCCGAAAACCTTTAGCACAGTCTGCAGGTCATATTTATGAAGGGATTTCATTGTAACTTGGTAGGTTGACTTCATATAATGTCTAGACGAGAACGTCCCCTTTGGACGCAATTGGGAAACTGACGGCTACAGGGGCCTGAAGCCCAAAAACCTTTATCACAGTCTTCATGCCATATTTATGAAGGGATTTCAGTGTAACTTGATGGGGTGACTCGTTTTGGAATAATTTCACAGTAACTTGGTAACTTTCGTTAATATACGTTAACTGTGAGGGTCACATACATTAACTGTGAGATCATATTAACCCACCCCTCAGCTCTTTAGTACAGTGTACACCCCATATTATTTTTATCAAAAACATAGCATACAGGGACCAAAAATGAACATATTCCCTATTATCACAATTCTTGTCTTATTTCATAATCCTTTCATAAACATTGAACATTATCCTTTTCATCAAATACAACACACAAGTTAAACTACAGTGCCATTGACACTTTCATTTTGAATACTTACGAACATTGCAAATAAAAAAGGGGAATGGGCATAGAGGCCCACCTTTTTCCACAGACATGCTACATAATCTAACTTCAGAGTTTGAGAATGTGCCAATATACAGGTCTTTGTATAAAGCATTAAGCCTTTCAGATGTTAAACATTTTGACTCTCTTCACCAACGTCGTAACATTTCCAACTTGGTGGTGTTGGGGTGGGGCGGGGTGGGGGGGGGGGGGGGTCATACAAGGGCACCCGCATTCTGCTGTATACCACATCCTGCTGTATATAATGTGCGTCAGGGGCATGATAACAATACAGTACTCAAAACCTATGTTATGGAACTCACCACCTCTGTGGAGAGAAATGCACATTTTGGCTTCTCCACATTCAACAAATTTTCCAATCGGGCTGAAACACTGTTTCAGTGCTAACCGGGGGAGGGGTGGGGTGGGGGGTGGGGGTGGGGGTGGTGGGGGGGGGGGCTCGTGCCAGCTGCGCTCTGTGTCCCTCGGTTTCTATGTCCATGTCTTTGGCAAGTGCATTCAACCACCAGTCGGTCTGGTATGTTTCATCTCCCCAATATGGAAAATCGCAGAAGCAGAAGTAGACCACGTCAAGGCCGGACCACTGCTTACACGGAAGGTGACTCTAGTTGTTTTTTGTATATTTGATGATAACCAATTATTATCTGCGGAGTCACTGGTATGACATGAAATAGCGTTATCAGCGGTATGAAAGGCATGGCATATTTACCGACTCTCCCGCCACTACCTATCATCCGGCACTTTTTAACAACATGTGTTACCCTCGCCCACGTCCGAAAATCAAGAATATGGCATTTCTATAATATTTTTCACGTTTTCTCGTACTGGGCCGAGCCTTAAGAGGTCGTAAGAGCCCTGGATGTTTGTACCCTGCATCCATCCACTTTCACTGGGTTTCAGTCGCCTCTTCTTGTTAAATCTACAATCGCAAGTGAAAGCAAATTTAAGCAGTTCAATCCAAGGCGTGAAAGCAAATTTAAGCAGTTCAATCCAGGGCGTGAAATGCTTTGTCTACCTCCCCCCGCCCTCCCCCTTCAGCAAGCTTTTATGTTCAAATTAGACTGAAATCCTGCTCTCTGATTAAATGAGAGCTGGTTTAGTTTTTTTTCTAATTTTACTTTACGACTCCAGTGGCATAGGTTACGACGTCAGACGTCACAGCGCGAAGTATTTGAATTTGAAATGAGGATAACAATGGGCGGAGGTTCAAAGTGCATGTTGCCTATTAAATAGTATTTTTCGAGGCCATTGGTTTTCGAGGTTCCACCGGGGCCCCCAAAATTGATACCGCCCGCACCTGTTGGTGTGTGAAATTTCGTGAAAATGACCAAAAGGCGAATTGGATCTGATTGCACAGACTGTCGGCATATCGAAATGTTCTCTGTGTGGTCTACCATTGGTTGTCCAGAGAGAGGACATTTCGAAAAACCAGCAGTCTAATCTGCCTTTGATAGCTCAGATGAAAGGAAACAGCGTTTCTATCATTTCAAATATCAAATTTTTTCTCCGATTAGGGCGAACTAGGGTCTACCCGAAGCCGCCCCCCACCCCCGTGGAACCATTTTTGCTGAATGATCGATGAAGATGATATAAAAATGCTATCGAAATGTCCTCTATGTGGACTTCCAATGATCGCTCAGATGAAGGGGTGCCGCGTTCGTTCAATCAGGAAAATCAACATTTTTGCGGGTCTGGGGGCCCCGTTGGTGCATTTCTTGGCCCAGTCCGCCAATGTTTAAAGCGAAATATCGACGGTTCGGGACTGACCAGTGTTATATGTATGCTATTGGGCATGAAACTTAATCCCGACTTCCCACGCGGGAAGCGTACTCCACGCGCTGAAACGTACTCCACGTGGACGGAGCACTTGCATTCAACCGCTGCTAACTCTACTTGTGTCGGGTTAGTGAGTTATAGCGTTTGGCAGTTTCTCGCCGTACACGGTTGTTCTCTCCTGCTCCCTCTATCCAACAACTCTTTGTATGCTGCAGACGGATATTCCTGTCCAGCACAGGATTTCTCTTGCCACTGAAATGAGTAGAATTTGGACACATTTAATCAAATTTCACCCCCTGTAAATTGAATAGATGTTTTCACCAATGATTCCATGAGTCGTCATTAGATGAATTTTTCACCAAATCTAGCCAGGCTGCTGCAGCAGCCATGGCTAGATATGATGGAAATTATCTTGAAAATACTCAGAGGGTTAAGAGTTAAACCACCGACATGACGTTACCCTGGCTATTAAAAGTGTCATTAAACCCCAATAAAAACTAAGCAAACCGCCCCTCGTTTGGGGATGATTCCTTCTGCCATCCCATTGCTACGTTCCCGAATATCAATACACCAAGCTCAATTAGCTGTTTACAATCAGACATTCGCATAAAATGCTAATTAACTGGTTGAGTGCTACGCACTAAAAACTAAAGTGTTAAAACTGACACTTTCAAGGTGTTAAACCCATTCTAACTCAAAGGGTTTGATTTTAACACTCAAAGTGTAATGCTTTAAGCACTTAGACATTACAATCGTCAGACATCTGAAACTTGAATGAATGGCACTTCCCATGTGTCTAGCATTGGTGGTTCTTCCAGAATTGTCCATAATTTGATTTGCGCTTGGTGGGTACATAATTAAAAGGACACAACGCAGATGACGCGGATCAGGCTCGAGAGTTCGAGCCTGATCCGCGTCATCTGCGTTGTTTCCTTTCAAGTGTCGCGACATTACACTTGTCAAGTGGTATTATTGTAACACCTGTCAAGTTCTGGGATATCTACACTTGAACAAAGTGCTAGTTCAGCACTTAGAAAGTGTTAAATACAGCACTTCAAGTGTAGTTTTTAACACTTTAGTTTTTAGCGTGTAGAAGCCACTATCATGGCTATAAGAAAATGAGGATACCACAGCAAATGCCAACATTTTCATTGCTCATGTTTTATATTCAGTCTAACGCAAATAATATTTTGTTCATATAAATTTGTTTTATCACAAATTATTGAAGAGTGCCTGTGGGCAATATTCAATAACTTGTAGTGAAACAACTTTTGGTGAACAGACCACCAAAAATAATGTAGCACTAAACCAGTTAACACCTTACATTTAAATATAGTCATTCTTCGTTCCTTATCCAGCAGTGTGCATTTCTGGTGACAAGTTTTTTTTCTCCCTCATATTTCGTTTAACCCTTTACCCAACGAATCGCCCGCATCCGCCCGCGTAATATGCAAATTCAGTAGTTGAAAAAATATTATTTTTCAAAAAATGTCAACAAAAAAACCATATCATGTGACCCCTCGTTGGAACGAGCTCGTCGAGCTCGTTCCAACGAGGAGTCACATGATATGGTTTTTTTGAAATTTTTTGAAAAATTAAAAAAAAATGATATTTAAAATAATAAATTTTGATATCGTCTGCGTTGGGTAAAGGGCTAAGACGACACTCCTCTATATTTGATTTTCTATGCATTATTAAGTATATTTTAACAATAAATATGTATTCCATTTTAAAATAATTAAAAAAACAGACGAATTTATTTCTGAGTTTTATTGGTACAGAAACAGAGTTTTCCTCAAATCTCTACTTTCACAGCCTCCAACAATTACTCGGCACCGCCCGGTTCTCTCCGGGTACTCCCACTTTCTCCACCCGTAAAACTGTCCGACACGATATGACGCTGGCTATTGAAAGTGTCGGTAAAACCTAATAAATAATAAAAAAAATACTTTCACGACAAATGAGCGTAAACAGCAAACGAACTTGTGTAACCCCCTTCTCTCCTGCATTATTGTGCGCAATCGGTGTCTTCATTTCACGCAATACAAACTCGTTGACTTACAATTGAAGGAACTTATTTCAATTTGACAGTTGCTCTCAGCAGGGCTGAAGTCAAGATTCCAAAATTTTCCGACATGGTGGGGCGTTATCGTCGGCCGTTGTTGACCGTCGGTAAGAACTAGGTACTTAATCCAATATACTTCTTTAACCATTTACCTAACATGAAAAGCAGACGACACTTGTAAAAAAAATTCTTGAATAACTATTTTTTTCATTTTTTGTCTCAACAACATAGGTTATGACCCCTCATTGGAACGAGCTCGACGAGCTCGTTCCAATGAGGGGTCATAACCTATGTTTTTGAGACAAAAAATGAAAAAATAATTAAAATTAATAGGCGATTTTTGAGAATAAACCATTTACCTAAAGAATATGTCGAATCCCCCCGCGTAATTTACAAAGTAGGCAGTTGAAAAAAATATTTTTAAAAATATTCAACAAAACCATATCAAAGTGTTATTATTATTATGTGTCCCCCTCATTGGAACGAGCTCGTCGAGTTTGTTCCAATGTGGGTTCACATGATTTGTTTTTATAATTAAACCTTTTTTCTGTTCATGCATTTTCAGGCAAAATGATTGTCTGAAGCATTTCTTTTCTTTCATAACACAATGAACCGAAAAAACGCATTTGGGACCGCTCTAAAACACGCCCCAAATATCTGTCTTGAAAATTACGTTGCACAGTGTGAATGGAAAAAAAGACCCCACACGCTCATATTGTTTCAACATGAAAAGTAATTAATATTTATCTCATCATATTAAAAGGACTTTCAAAATAAAATTTAATAAACAATGAAATCCTTATCATGCTTGTTATTCCATGTTTAATTTGTTTATATGCAATAGGTGATCGCCTGCGTTCATCGTTTTTCCCAAATCAAACATAAACTATGGCCGGTCATAAAAATCCACAAACGAAACTCACGCGAGCAAAACTTTCCAATTTCCAAATAGCCTGAAAGAACCCTTTCTGAGACAAAGTTCAACCAACTTCATGTCATCTGGGTTTACATCGAAAGACACATTTACAAATTGTTTTCAGCTTTTCGGTTCCTCGGGAAATGCCCAAAAGTCAGAATTAAATTTAAATTTAACTCAGAGCCCCCCCCCCACCCCCTCCGTCAAGTGGAAAAGAAGATTGAAGATTGATCTTTTGTGTGGGCGGGGGCCTATATGACTTTCCTTTTAATTTACGCAATTCATTGGTCAATAAAAATTTTAATGACACAAGAACATGTTTCAGTGAAATGTATCGTTATTTCAAACATAATTTTAGAAAACTATACTTTTTTTATTCAGTTATCACCAAGAAGCATGATGCGACCTGGTTTTTATTTTTAACTCCGCTGAGTGAAGAGTGTTTATAAATTTATTGCCCTTCCAGTTTAATTATAAGGAATGTGTCAGGGACTCCTGAGGCCCCGTAAGGCCTGGGCTGACGTGGGGTTATTTAGTCCCGCTGATGAAGTTGCGGGAAAATTAGACCAACGTGGAGGGTCGGAATCCAAGTGTCGCGAACTCGGCGCAGAGAGCTGAGTTAGACCGACGCCGTGATTCCTTCTCTGCCAAATTGTCCTGAAATAGGTTCGATTTCCGTTAGGTGTGATTCCTAATCACTTCAGGCTGTATAATGGAAAGAATGATTTAAAGTAACAACGATTCTTTTATTTACACATAAAAATAAATCCGTTTCAATATTTCAACAATCAACAATTCAATTCTTTTCACAGAAAATGGGTCACTACGGTTAAATAATTCTAAACAATCATATAGTCATTCTATAGCCCTGTACTGGCACTATAGTCTACACACTGGAAATGTTACTACCGTGAGCTCGCCATAAGAGCTTCACAAATCTGAAATGTTATTACTGTGAGCTCGCCATAAGAGCTTCACCCGCTTAGGCTCAAATGTCAACGTCTGCGCGTAACTGTACCTCTGGCTGTCGGAGGGTTCCGACCAGCAATGTTCGTCATCTATAAACCACCGTACTTCTGATTTGGGTCAGATATTGTCTACTCATACCTTATGTGCCTTTTGAAAGTCCTCCGTGAAAGTCCTATTGAAATATCCACCGTTCCTGGTTGAATTCACGATTCACAGATGCCCCTTTTTGTGCTAGGGCGAAATTGTCACTCACACCGATCTCCAGTCGGTATTACGATGTTCCGACAGCAAAATAAACTACTCAGAACGCAATCAGTCTGACGCTTCAAAGGGTTAATACGCACAATACAATTAACCTACACTTCTGACTATTGCAGGCCGATACCTGCTACTCGACAATCTAAACTTTAACGTTCCACCTGGGGTGTTCCTTCTCACGAATTCGGCCCCGTAGCCGCCTATCAACGCTAAGCTAAATCAATCATGGAATGCCCTCTCTGGCGATTCCAGCCGTTTCAGGGTCCTGTGATCGAAGGTACCCTTATGCCAGGAAACAGAGTCCGCCTGTCCTGGACTTCACCAACGCGTGTGTGACCCCAAGTGTGTGTCTAATGCTCTGCTCTTCCAGGTATATATATACTTTTTACCCTGAACTGTCAGGTGGACCGACGCTCATCTGTCCACCTGTCAAAAGGGTGGGAGATGACGTATATCGAGGCAGAATCAATACAAGTCATCTCGCGCGTGACTTTAACGGTGATTTGTTCCTGCCACGCATTGCTATAACTAATGATCAGGTAACGATACGATAGACATTTCTATCGTTTTCAAATCTCGTTTCTTAATTGACCGTGACGATAAATGAGATTAGACCTTATCTAACATACCGTTTCTCCCCTGGGTCCCTGCGCTAAAGCTGGATATACACCACGTGTGTTTTTCCAGCTTTACAGAGAAGTGAAATTCATGTAGGTTTTTCGCCTTGACGCGGAATATATTTTGAACTTACAATATCTTTAAATATGAGGCCCCTTGTCCCTATATTTAGGCTGGCTTTGCCCTGACAACTCCCTTCCCGAGAGAAACACCCTGTGTATCTCTTAAAACACAAGGGGCAAAGCCACGCACGCTCGCCTCTCACGCCTTTTTACGATCTACCATCATGTTCAAGACTACAAAACTTACCCTAGTGGTCGTGGGGGGTCATGACCGGGCTCATGCGTCGGCCATGTCGATTCCCACGACACACTCGCTACCACATGTTCCCGTCTTGCGGGTTTACATATGATATGGGGAGTAGCCTTATCCTTAGATTTGCAGCACTCTCTATCACTGTAATACTATATATTTACACCTAAACATACACATTTTTATAGACGTTCGCCCATTTTGCAAACAGTTCACTTGGCACTCACTCCGACGAGTAACACCGTCCGCGCCTTTGCGTCAGATGGGTTAATTCCAACGGAGTGTAACCTCGCCTCTCATTCCCCTATGACTTGTGAAGGGGCAAACGACCCCTGCATTATGTTGAGCCTCACCCTCGCAAAGCTCAACCAGGGGATTAAAATTGTGCCTCACACACTCACACATTCAACACGCAGATTTCCCGACCGCGCCTTTGCGACAGACGGGGTTAGTGTGCCTCACACTCACAACAAACTCTCGTCAATAAAAACAAGCGCGGTTTCCCCGGGCCTTAACACCGGGTTTGTGCATCCCGTACTTACAAAACTCGACACACAGGCTCCCCGTCCACGCACACGCGACAGACAGGGCAGTGTATCTCACATTCGCACTCACAACCAACTCTAGTCAGCAGTCAGAGCAATAATAATAATAAAATAAGAAAATTCCTCCGGGCCTTAACACCGAGTTTACGAAGCCCATCACCTCACCCACAAAAATATTTGCGACTGGAGCCCCCGTCCTAGACACCAGGCCCACAGCCCCCCAACTATTGCTTCTTTATAACCACCGACCATTGGTAGGGGCCCGGTTCCCAGTATCCCCTTGGGTAACCCTTGACACACCCCTACTTCTCGCCCCGCCATTTCTACGGGTATTCCACCAGGGTCCCCATACCATGTCGTTGTCGCATTCCCAAGAGCTTCCCTTGGCGCTATATCCCCCAGGCTCACTCGTCCCGGCGATTACCGTCGTTCGAACGACACGGGCCGTCCTTGGCCCTTGTGCCGTCGACCCCCCGGTCCATTGCGACGACTTCTTGCGCACATTGGGCGCTGTGCGCCCCCGGCACTCTCTACGTGGTCTCCGCCACCTAGGATGCTTCTCCTTTGATTTGTGGACCCTTTTCTCGGTCCCCTGGGCGCCCACCTTAGCGGTCCCATCCACTTTAACATACTCAACTTGTGTTGACCCGTGCCCTCTCAATTCTGGGGAAGTTTGCCCAGCCATTTGCGTGGGTCTGGCCTCCCCTCTCCCCACGGGTGACACCGACTTCTTGGGGCGCTCAACTCCCCCACATAAACTTGCTTGAGGGTCTTTCCCCAATGATCCCATTGGGTTCCCTCGCTGTTTGGCGTTTCGCCTGGACCGCCTGCGGCCCCTTCTCCCTAATAGGACAGGAGTCGTCTCCCTTGAAACTTTGCGACATTTCGTCGTGTAGGGGCCATCCCCTGGACCATCGGACTGGTTCCCCCTGGGAACCTTCCCTTCCTTACTCGGTACGTTACCGAGTGCAACCGCCGGGGGTCCTTGCCCACCGACTTGAACTTCCTTTGCCCTCGTTGGGCCATAACTTGGCCCCCTACCCCTGGACCATAACTCATCAGGGCTTGCCCTCACCCCTGGGATATTACCTATGACCAAGTCATACACAGGTGAATCAATGCACATGGCTTCCACTTCGCCACGATAAAATGGGGTATCCACCGTTATCCTCGCGATGGGGAACCTTCTAACGGTCCCATCTATCAAAATACACAAATGGTCACGACCCAACAATTGCTTGTCGTCAACCAGTTGCCTTCTAACCGCTGCAGAGGAGCACCCAGAATCCCGGAGCAGACGGATCTCCCTTTGTCCCACATACCCTGGGTACACTGGCATATCAACCTTCTCCTGCGAAGTTGTGAGCCTCTCACACATGCCACTTATTATCGGGACAACCTTCCCGCCTTCCAGCCTTAATTCTCCCTCTTGTATACATTCCCGGAGGGGACTGTGTTCTGGACCGATAGTTTGACAGAACGCTGCCGTCTGCCTACTGGGCCCTGGATCTACGCGGTCACCTTGCTTCCAACCCCTTGGCGCTGCGTTCCCGGCCCCCTGCTGAGGTGGTCTAATGTTCCCAGTGGTCCTTACCTGCTTCTGCCAGCAGTCCCTGGCAATATGACCCCGCTTGTTGCAGATAAAACAAGTGGTGTCCTTGGGAGCGCTCCCCTTCCGGCTGGTCTGCGACGCAGGAGGGTCGGGGTGGTGTTGCCTTACGGGTGCCATTGCCAACCCGTTTGCCCCACCCCTAGCCAATTTGGGTGCGTTTACACTCCCACCGTGGGCCTCGATGTAGCGTTCTGCCACAGTTGCCATCTCATCATAGGTGGGCGGACCCCTTTCCTTGATGAACAGGCCCAATTCCTTGGAGCATGTAGTTAAAAACTGCTCTCGGAGAAATAGATCTCGCAGGGCTCCATACGACTCATTCACTTCTGCGAGATCAGTCCAGCGGTCAAAGTACCGCCTAGCTCGGGCAAAATACTGAGGTACTGTTTCTCCCTTCTCCTGCTTAATTTCTCGGAACTTGGTCCGGAATCCTTCTTCAGTGAGCTGGTATCTCCGAAGGATGGCATTCTTCAGCTCACTGTAGTCGTTAAGAAGTGCAGGAGGCATACTGGTATAAGCCTCGAGGGCTTTACCTGACAACAAAGGGCTCAAGCACATAGCCCCTGTGTCTTCTGGCCACATTTGACTGGAGGCAAAACGCTCGAACCTCTCCAAGTACGAGTCCAAGTCATCTGTGTTTTCATTGAAATGAGCGAGATGGGGGCGTGGGGCATGAATTGCTACCCCTGCACTCCCATCCCCTGAGCGCCGACTTTCATTCTCCACATCGGCCCTTGCTCTGAGGAGCTCTAATTCTCTCTCGTGCCTCTGTTGTTCGAGCTCTCGCTCTGCCTCCCTTGCCTCCCTTGCTAATTGGGCTTCCCTCTCTCTCGCCTCATTTGCTAATTGAATCTCTCTCTCTTTCGCCTCTCTTGCGTCTTTCTCACGCTCTCGTTCTAATTGGGCTTCTCTCTCCCTCGCCTCTCTTGCGTCTTTCTCACGCTCTCGTTCTAATTGGGCTTCTCTCTCCCTCGCCTCTCTTGCGTCTTTCTCACGCTCTCGTTCTAATTGGGCTTCTCTCTCTCTTGCGTCATTACGTAAGGCAATCTCCTTGGCCTCACGTTTCTGCTCATCTTTAACGAACTTATGAAGTTCTGCCCCCTCAAGGCCCATTTCCTTGCCTAATGATACCAGTTGGGCGAGGGGTGTAACAACATCCATTTTGATTTTTTCTTTCTATCTTCAACACTCGTCAGAAAGAACGAAGAAGGAAAAGAAAAAAAATATGGCAATTAATCTTAATTTACCTCTGTAATTTAACGTAATTAAACGCACCAAATATTCTGAAACCTACCGCAGTTATAGTGGCTATTAAGTATCCTTTTGGGGACTACTGTATTGCGATATTAAACCCTTGAACGGCATCAACTGACCGAACGCGTCAAAACCTAAACAGAACCGCCATTAAAATAAAACAAAATTTCCATATAGCCATTTTTTACCTTTTAGAAATATCCTGGTAGCGCTCGCCAATCAATGTCAGGGACTCCTGAGGCCCCGTAAGGCCTGGGCTGACGTGGAGTTATTTAGTCCCGCTGATGAAGTTGCGGGAAAATTAGACCAACGTGGAGGGTCGGAATCCAAGTGTCGCGAACTCGGCGCAGAGAGCTGAGTTAGACCGACGCCGTGATTCCTTCTCTGCCAAATTGTCCTGAAATAGGTTCGATTTCCGTTAGGTGTGATTCCTAATCACTTCAGGCTGTATAATGGAAAGAATGATTTAAAGTAACAACGATTCTTTTATTTACACATAAAAATAAATCCGTTTCAATATTTCAACAATCAACAATTCAATTCTTTTCACAGAAAATGGGTCACTACGGTTAAATAATTCTAAACAATCATATAGTCATTCTATAGCCCTGTACTGGCACTATAGTCTACACACTGGAAATGTTACTACCGTGAGCTCGCCATAAGAGCTTCACAAATCTGAAATGTTATTACTGTGAGCTCGCCATAAGAGCTTCACCCGCTTAGGCTCAAATGTCAACGTCTGCGCGTAACTGTACCTCTGGCTGTCGGAGGGTTCCGACCAGCAATGTTCGTCATCTATAAACCACCGTACTTCTGATTTGGGTCAGATATTGTCTACTCATACCTTATGTGCCTTTTGAAAGTCCTCCGTGAAAGTCCTATTGAAATATCCACCGTTCCTGGTTGAATTCACGATTCACAGATGCCCCTTTTTGTGCTAGGGCGAAATTGTCACTCACACCGATCTCCAGTCGGTATTACGATGTTCCGACAGCAAAATAAACTACTCAGAACGCAATCAGTCTGACGCTTCAAAGGGTTAATACGCACAATACAATTAACCTACACTTCTGACTATTGCAGGCCGATACCTGCTACTCGACAATCTAAACTTTAACGTTCCACCTGGGGTGTTCCTTCTCACGAATTCGGCCCCGTAGCCGCCTATCAACGCTAAGCTAAATCAATCATGGAATGCCCTCTCTGGCGATTCCAGCCGTTTCAGGGTCCTGTGATCGAAGGTACCCTTATGCCAGGAAACAGAGTCCGCCTGTCCTGGACTTCACCAACGCGTGTGTGACCCCAAGTGTGTGTCTAATGCTCTGCTCTTCCAGGTATATATATACTTTTTACCCTGAACTGTCAGGTGGACCGACGCTCATCTGTCCACCTGTCAAAAGGGTGGGAGATGACGTATATCGAGGCAGAATCAATACAAGTCATCTCGCGCGTGACTTTAACGGTGATTTGTTCCTGCCACGCATTGCTATAACTAATGATCAGGTAACGATACGATAGACATTTCTATCGTTTTCAAATCTCGTTTCTTAATTGACCGTGACGATAAATGAGATTAGACCTTATCTAACATACCGTTTCTCCCCTGGGTCCCTGCGCTAAAGCTGGATATACACCACGTGTGTTTTTCCAGCTTTACAGAGAAGTGAAATTCATGTAGGTTTTTCGCCTTGACGCGGAATATATTTTGAACTTACAATATCTTTAAATATGAGGCCCCTTGTCCCTATATTTAGGCTGGCTTTGCCCTGACAGAATGATCGTTTGTTTCTGTCTATTTCTTGAGTTATGAACCCCCAAAAACTAAGGCCAAACACAGTGTAAATGGGCTAATTAAAATAATTAAAATCACATATTTTGTATATGTGTGCCATGGGCGAAGAGTTAAAAAGGTCAACTTTCTTTTTTCAAAATAGCACGGGTTTCCGGTAAAAAAAAACTTTTGGTATTCGAGCGAGCAGGAATTTTTCCGACAGACAACAACATTCTCCGACAGTCATGGTCATATGGGATGCGAATCGCTCCAGTACTCCACTAGCCAGGGCCCTTGTTATATATATATATATGATATTCTAGAGTACCCAAGAACCCAGCCAGTATATTTGTATTCTGGCAACCAGTTCGTTTGGTATTCTGGAGTACTCAAAATGTTTTGTATCTTATAGTGCCAATCTTGGTTCGCAGGAGAACCAATACATTTGGTATTCCGGAATATTGAATGTCGTTTGGAATTCTACAGAATCTGCCGACAAATTGTCGATCAAATCAAGTCTCGATTAAGTAACATTTGTAACTTTCATTCTCCGAAAATGAATCTTTATAAATTCTTTTAAGTTATTACCACACGTGGATTTCCGAAATACTGTATTGAAGTCACAATTGGATTTTAGGCATCGGAACCATTTAATCAGGAATAAACAATAAAAATAAAAACCACCCTCCCTCCCTCATTCGTTTAAAAAAGTTCCCGAGAATCAATTATCTAATTTGTTTGGCTTATTTTTGTGAATGTTTGCTCTAAAAACATACTCACAGAGAAATTTTGGTTCCTCCGGGAACCAAAACTGATTCTTCATCAGTTTTTCCAGGTTGGAGAACAAATTTGTTTACATTGAACCAAAGATACACTGTTTTGGGTTTTCAATGTTTCACATTAACTGGGCTGTCAAGGCCTATGGACATTAGATGTAATTGTTATCTAATGTGATGACATCGTAATGGCGACGGGACATCGTCAGAAACACGTTTTCAATTGTTACACGGCAGCGGCAATTTTTTGTGCAAACAGGACAGACAACTTTGTATGAAATTGTCTGGTTCATGATCGCGCGAAGAATCATTTGTTCAGGTTCTTCGACGGGTTTTGGTTCTACTTGGAACCAAATGTAGCTTGTGAAGCCTCGTCGGACAATGCATAATAGTTTACATACTATACAAAAAAGTGTTGAACTATTCTAATTTTTCCCTCTTTTTCGAAAGTATATTTGACCGAATGTTTTATGAAATGTAGACATGAATTTCAATAGCTGCACAAGAAAATGTTCATTTTGAAGTTGGTTTACGTTCACCATTGATACGACATCATGGGCATACCGAAAAACTGAACCAAACCTATATCACTGAATACCGAACTTTCTTAACCCTTTACCCAACATGAAAAGCAGACGACACTTGCAAAAAAAAATTCTTGAATAACTATTTTTTTTTCATTTTTTGTCTCAAAAACATAGGTTATGACCCCTCATTGGAACGAGCTCGACGAGCTCGTTCCAATGAGGGGTCATATAACCTATGTTTTTGAGACAAAAAATGAAAAAATAATTAAAATTAATAGGCGATTTTTGAGAATAGCGCTGGTCGGTTTTTGCCGTTACGTTGGGTAAAGGGTTAGTTTTCAAATTTTCCTACATTGTCTATTGATAGGGCCCAGTTGAGGGTTGATAGCAGTTGAAGGGTTCATTTTCACGAAAGAAGTGACTCAGGGGCCCGGACAGTTGACTTGAATTCTCACTTGTCTACAATTTGTACATGTTCAACTGTTTAGTAGGGCTGAAACGGTTGGCTCATTTTCGTAACCGACTAACCGAGCGCTATAACAGGATAATATCCGGTTATCCGTGGCCATCATTTCACCGAATATGAATATGGGATCAAAACTATAGGAATTGGAAAGCAGTATTCTCAAACTATTCCATAGCGTTTGTATACACACTACGGGACAGTTTCTGCGATTACTTATTACTCACGGAAACTGCCGATCATTAACGAAGTCTTGACCGCTACAGTTGATTATTTCTCGGTACATACAACGCGGCTTCGATGTGTAATCTATCACAAAGGAGAGGCGGCAGAAATACTACGTTTTAAACGTGGAATGACGATCACTATCGATATTTCGGATAACCGGTTGACGGTTTTTCTAATCGTTTAGGTAGCTAACTGGTTTCAAACCGATTATCCGGTTAACGATTTCAGTACTACTGTTTAGTAGTGATTTCTGGCTGAGTCTTGGCTGCCTGTTAAGACTTATCTAGAAATCACTGCCCAGGTGCTTTGTCTATTCTCAACAGGACCTCTTGAAAATGACATGGTCAGGACACATGCTTTGAAATTGCATATGCCTGAAATAGGACTTTAAAGGTTAAGGTGTGTTTAGAACAAGTCACAAAATTGCTGTAGACATGATTTGTTTTCGGAAAAGAATGTCACTGTTGAACCCATTGGCAGTGGAATTTGTAGAGTCGTGGTAGAATGATACAAGAACAACTTATTCTGTATTTTTCTGATATGAATTCTCATTTGGTACAATCAGCAAATTTCAGTCAAGTCAGATACAGAAAACCGAACTGATACCGAGGTATACCCCCTTAACCCTTTACCAAACGAACTGCCCGCATCCGCCCGCGTAATATGCAAATTCAGCAGTTGAAAATATATTATTTTTCAAAAAATTTCAACAAAACCATATCATGTGACCTCTCGTTGGAACGAGCTCGTCGACTGATGAAGAATCAGTTTTGGTTCCCGGACGAACCAAAATTCCTCTGTGAGTATGTTTTTAGAGCAAACATTCACAAAAATAGGCCAAACAAATTAGATAATTGATTCTCGGGAACATTTTTTAAATGTAAAAAAAATGATATTTAAAATAATAAATGTTGATATCGTCTGCGTTGGATAAAGGGTTAAAAATACCGAAACTGATACTGAACTCGAAATTCCAATACTTCCATTTTATATTGATCACCACACGCAACGGCCAACAAGTAGACCAGGGGTGGTGTTTTTCCAATGGTTGGTGGAACCGGGGGGGGGGGGGATCGGAGTCTAAATCCCTATCGGGGAGGTTTTAGCGCCCCTCACCCGAGAGAGAGAGAGAGAGAGTGAGAGAGAGAGAGAGAGAGAGAGAGAGAGAGAGAGAGAGAGAGAGAGAGAGAGAGAGAGCAGACAGACAGACAGACAGACAGACAGACAGACAGACAGAGAATACTCCCGAAGACCCGATGGGCATATATACATATAATCGATATTTGAAGATATGTTAACTTGGCTGCCCGTATTTACCGGCTTTATCACACTGTATTACCGAAATGATGTGTGCTGGTCAAGATACGGATCACATCTGGGCATATTTGACGGTAACAAAGCACACAGGGAACATCAGAAGACACGTTTTGCTATTTTAATTCGGTTCCAGCCACTTTGAGTGCCCACTTTATATCACCAAAAAATGGTCTTCACAATGTAATATATTTTATCTCCTCGTGTTTAAAATTTAACGATTTATTGAAGTGTATTTCTGCAATTTAAAAATAAATTGTTCGATTATTGGTAAAATCACAGCTTTGCAATGTTTAACATAAATTTATGGGTCTTTAAATGGCATAGTCCAAAGCAGGGATTATCTACGTTGTTGTCAGTAGAACTCCCGTTCTGAATTAGTTTTTAATGTGTCCATAAAAAAGTGAATCAAGAGTGAAGGGTGTATATTTTCGGAGTACGGATGCGGACTGGAATAGCATGGGATTCTAGCTGGTTGGAGAAATAGGGTGAATACGGATGTTTGCGGGAAAAAAATTCTTTGATCGTTTTTTTTCAGTCATTGAATGAACTTTTTAAGCTAAAATCCTTTTTTGCGATTCAACCTCGGTGAATTGCACCCCAGACTCCACCTCAGAGCACCCAAAACGTCCACAGTGTTGTGCCACATCATTCACATTGCCACCAAAAGTTGATGGCTTACCAATGTCACCAGTGTAAAATATTAAGAGAGAAGTGCCGAATCACGGCTCGAATTACTGTGACGAGAGGGTTCGTCGTAGTATATACGGGATCTTAGACTGTTCAAGTGATCAGGCGGCCATATTTTGTGGAGAATCCGACTTTCGTTCAACTTTTTAGATTGAACCCCTTCCCGCACTTTCTCTAGATTTTGAACATGTTTACCACGGACGTTGCAGAGGAATTACTGAACTGTCTTCGGATGCTGAAAGAGAGAACTTTGCACAACAATGCGCTACTAGCAGCCTGTGCCACAGGTAGATCTAACATTCCTAGATACCGATAATGTTGAAAGTAACCACCAGTGGCTAAATACTGAAATGACTTACAGACGCCCTGCGCACCATGCATCTCGGGGTAGGCGATGTCGATTCCCTTTGTGTCATAGGTGCGAAAAACACTACCTTGACTCTTTGAGATGTCCCGCTAGAAATTATAAATGTAATAGCTGTAAGCGAATTGGTCACCTTAGTTCAACTTGCAAGTTTAACACAGCACCGGTCTTGACCTCCTCTGTCAGTCCTGAAATGGGTTTGAAGGGAGTAATCTCCCGAGCAAGACGACAATTTGACAAAATTATAAAAAAGTATTTGAAGAAGCTTACATATACATATATATATAGAGGTCGAGCAAGGCTGTTGATGGGCTCATTGACAGATTGAAGATTAAAATTTAAAAAACACCTTGTTGTTTTGCGCGTAGCGCGATACCATTGCCATTTGCAGTGCGTGGGAAGCCGGGATAAATAACAATGAATAGTACTGGAAATAACGGGGTAATTTGATGTAGGATATTGACAAAGCGTGTCTTCTGGGCCCCAACCGTTAAAAGGTTTCTCCGAAGGAAGCCTTCAGTTCATCAACCATCTTGTCCAATACTGCTACTGTGATCAGAGAAGTCGACTAAGTATTTCATCTTGATCGCAACAGAGTCGAAATCCCCGCCCCCTCACAATACTGTAGAATCCACGGAAACGTATTAGGGACACGATAAAAACAAATTAATATCTCGACATTTTTACTTTTTATCTCGAAATTTCGACTTTTTATCTCGAAATTTCAACTTTTTCTCTCGAATTTCGACTTAATATCTCGAATTTCGACCTTTTATCTCGAAATTTCGACTTTTTATCTCAATATTTCGACATAATATCTCGACATTTTGACTTTTTATCTCGAAATTTAAATAAGAAATCTCGAAATTTTGACTTTTTATCTCGAAATTTCGACGTTTTATCTCGGAATTTCGACTTAATATCTCGAATTTCGGCCTTTTATCTCCAAATTTCGATTTTTTTTCTCGAATTTCGACTTAAAATCTCAAAATTTCGACCATTTATCACGAAAATTGGACTTAAAATCTCGAAATTTCGACTTTTTATCTCGATATTTCGACTTCATATCTCGAAATTTTGACTTTTTATCTCGAAATTTCGACTTAAAAAACGAGACACATGCCACCCAAGTGAAGCGGCTTTGTGTGGATAAACCTCAAATACGCCCCGTCCCTTCCGACCACCTCCCTCCCCCTCCCACCAACACCAACAAGTTAAATTATAGGGGATGCACTGCCAGAAGTTTATTCTGTGAGTTTTTGAGCAGCGCACTGGGTAAAACTTATACTTACTGGGCAGCACTCTCCGAGGGTGGGAGAAGCATGTGCGCACTGAGATCGTTTGGATGTATTTTGTCGTAAACTTTAGGAAACTTTTTAGTCGGGTGCGTTACATTCTTATTTACCGTTAGCGAACGGATTACCAAATTCAATGAATAAAACTGGACATTTTATGGGATTGGACACTTCCGGAAAAAATAATATATCGCGTGGAGGGCCATGATTGTTTTGACTTTTTTTTACTGGGGTTTAACGACTCTTCCAACAGGCAGGAGAGGGTCATGAATGGTTGAAAAAAGAGGCAATGACCGCCCAAACCCAGTTAGAAATCTCAAAGAAGGGCGGAGAGGGGGAGGGGGGGGGGGGTGGCATTCGTGTCCGTTCGAAAGGGTGAGAAATTCTGAGAAATCAGAAAATCGGTGTATCATTATATTATACACTCTAATGCATTTTTAGGGGGATTATTCTACTCGTCTTAGCGAGTCAACACATTGTGGTGGTGGCTGCCCGCGCGCGGTCATGTGCCCTTGTGTGTGTGTGACTGTGTGCGTGTGTGTGTGTGTGGGGGGGGGGGGGGGGGGTCGCACATGTATTCATTTCTGGAGTGGTGGTGGCTGCGCGCGCGCGGTCATGTGCCCTTGTGTGTGTGGGGGGGGGGGGGGCGCACATGTATTCATTTCTGGACAAGACAGGCATAGCGAAGGTACATATAGCCAAATATTCATATACTTGAAAGGGTATACGTATGTAGATATTGGTAAAGAGGTTACAGTTTTCAAATTGTGAGTTTTTTTCCTCTGGGTGGCCATTATCCGGTTGGATATCTATGTTTGTTTTCGGGAAAAGTTTGTTTGTATTTAACCACCTTTTCAACAGCCAGGGTGATAACGTGTTGAGCAGTTTAACTGTGGGAGGAAGCCGGAGAGAACAATCGTGCAGCGGCGAGCAACTTTCAGACTCTCGAACTTATTAACTCTGCACAAGCAGAGTTAGCTGAGGTTGAAAGTAAGTAGATTATCGACTTGCCGCACGCCTTTGTAGTACACAACGTCTCCGTGCGCCACATGACGGGATTAAGTGTTTTTACCCAAAGCAGTTACCTCTGATCAGGATCGAACTGTCGATCTTTCGGTTTAAAGTCCAATGCTCTAAACACTCGTCACCGCTGTCCCCATCGGGGATGGGGTGGTGTCGGGATAGCTGTTATATTACATGTTGTAAGGGGTTAGGATACTGGATTTTTTTACTCTTTCGAAATTTAGCATACACTTATATGAATCTCGGCAAATGAAAATTTATTGTAGCATCGAGTGGAAATAACATTATTTCTGTGTTTAATGTGCAAGTTGGGGAAGAGAGAGGGGTTAATGTTGATGACAGCGTCTTAAGTGAACAAGTGTTTTTTTCAAACATTTCGATGGCCCATATAAGGGCCGTCTTATGGATGAACCGAGCGGTCTATTCAAGCTTGCCAGTGGTTGGAACTTTGAACTTTAAACCAGAGAGGTTCACGGATTGATCAAGACTAGAAGTAACGGCATTGTGCCCTTGGGTATAAGGCACTTAATCTCGATTGCCTACGTGGTGACACGGTGTCGTTGTGTACTAAGGCGCACTCTGTATATGTATATGGCGCACTTGCCTTCAACCAATGGTGACACTATGCAGAGTTAGTACGATGGGGAGTCTGACAGTTGCTCGCCGCTGCTCGATGGTTTTCTGTGGCTTCCATCACCCGTAAAGTAAAACTGTCAAAAACGAGGCACGGAGACCAGGACTTCAAAATCCCTCCCCCCCCCCCCCCCCCCCCCCCGACATGTTGGGTCGAGAAGTAAATATTCTGACAGTGTTTCCCGAACTTTGACCGCTGCACGAACTTAACCCTTTACCTAACATGAAAAGCAGACGACACTTGCAAAAAAAAATTCTTGAATAACTAATTTTTTTCAATTTTTGTCTCAAAAAACATAGGTTATGACCCCTCGTTGGAACGAGCTCGACGAGCTCGTTCCAACGAGGGCTCATAACCTATGTTTTTGAGACAAAAAATGAAAATATATTGAAAATTAATTGGTGATTTTTGAGGATAGCGCTGGCCGGTTTTGGCCGTTACGTTGGGTAAAGGGTTAAATCCTAACTCAATATTTTTTGTAAAACAGTAATTAACGAAACGGGCCCCAAACGTTCCTTTATTATTATCATTATTTTCAAGAATTACTTTCGTTTTACAAATGTAATTCTTTAAAATAATAAAAATAAATGGACAAGCGTTTCCACATAAAGGATATATGAAACCTAGAGATAATTTTGCACAATAAAAATTGTGGCATCGTTGTCGTGCGGGCGGGCCAAAACATTTCCCGACAGACAACTTGAAAAATTCCGACACGGACAGGGTCATGGGACGCACCCCCCGTCTCTCCATCCTTTTAGTTTTAGGCCTGAGACATACCATTCTAGCGTTAGTTTAATTAAAACGTTGACATCAGTGTAAATAAACTATGGAAGAGGACGAATAAATATATTTTCCAATGCACTAGAATGCACGACAAAACACTGTCTTCTGATTTCTACAAACTCTCGCCCTACCCGACACGTGAAATTTACCATCGCACCCCCCCCCCCCCCCCCAACACACACACCAGTTATCTCTGTCCAATAAATATTCAAATAAAATACCAAACAACACACGTTATTGACAAGTAACGTTAAATCACGTTGCAATAAAAGTCCAGAGAGCGTTCTATCATATACATGAGGCTCCGTGATGACGTCCCACAACTTCGAATTGCCTTCCCCATCCCGCCATTATTACCACAAAAAGAGCGATACCCCCAATGATATCAGTGCACGCATGTTTCTCACACCCGCCAATGAGCAACGTGCGGAAGTTGCCCCCTCCCCCTCTCCCACACACCTCGAAAAGTGCTGCCCGATAAATATCTCTGGAGTGGCACCCTTACGAAGATATGCGACTTTCACCCAGTGCAGTGCTCCAAAAATTACAGCAGAAATAAAAATCGTGGAAATAATCGGCCTTCCACCTCTAATTCAACTTCCACCCACCCAGTGTTTCCCCATTTCGAATCCCCGTGCACCAACACCCATCATAGATGAAGATCAAAATGGAACACATCCCACAAAAGCCAAGTGAAGCGTCAATGGTGTGCATAAACAGTAAATACGCAACACCGTCGCAGCTGATAAGGCTAACAAGTGTACCGTAAAAAGTCGAAATTTCGAGATTTTAAGTCAAAATTTCGAGATTTTATGTAGACATTTCGAGATTTTATGTCGAAATTTAGAAGATTTTAAGTCGAAATTTCGAGATTTTTATTTTTTTAAACAAATGTTAATCTTATCCACCCACACTTACCTCTATAACTAAAGCTGAACACAATTGGTTCTGTCACACAGGAAAAGAATTCATTTCAACTTTAATCTTGGAGTCATACAGCGCTGACCCAGGAATAAGCCCATAATCGAGAATAAGTCGATCTATCAACTTTTCAGATTTCAGTTTTAGAGTCCCACCCTTGTAAATAAGCCCAGTTCCTGACTTTTGAATTACAAAATGACGACGGCCAAGCTGATAAATTGCTACAACGAAAAAGAACCCCTTAACCAACCCGCATGACATAACAAAAAAAAAAATGTTATTTTTAATTACTTTTTTGAAATGTTTAAAATAAAATAAAAAAAAGTATAATGTGACCCCTTTTGGAACGAGCTCGTACCAGTGAGGGGAGAGGGAGAGCACATGATATGGTTCAGTTGAAATTGTTTTAATTTTTTGGAACAAGCTCGTACCAGTGATGGGAGAGGGGGTGGGGGGGGGGGGGGGGGCACATGATATGGTTCTGTTGAAATTGTTTTAATTTTTTTTCAACTGTCCGGTCTGTAAATTACGCATGTCTATACAGCTGATTCGTTAAGTGAAGGGTTAATGTATCTTAAAGTGTTATGGGATTGACAGAGTCACCTAACTTTGTGTAAACTTTTCATCCATATTCTCCTGAAAACTTGACCTCTCCAAACACAAGTCCACCCATATACTACTGCCCCTGTTTATGTCATGCACATCATGGGCTTATTCCCGGATTGGTAGGGTATAGTAACGCCAATTATCAAACGATTCTGCCCAGTGGATGTGATGAAGACGATCCTTGAAGAATACTTCCCATACCGCACTAAGTTGAAGTTCCAAATTTAACCCTCACATCCCAAATATGAACCCAGGGTCGTCAATTGGACAAACTTAACTTCCCCCACCTTCACCCACTAAGGATACCAAATACCAAAATCAAACGATTATGACAGGTGGATCTAGAATAATGAAAAGAATAATCCCCATACTGCACTAAGTTAAAATTCAGAACAGGAAACCATTTGAATAAACCTGAATCTGAACCACCTGAGGATGCTGCATATGAAATATCAAAATATTCTGAACAGTGGATCGGTAGAAAATTTTTAAAAAGATTTTTCTTCATATTGCATTATTAAATTTAAATTCGGGTTCTATGGGGAGCCTAAATAAGAGCCCCGCAGCTTGATTTGTACAAAATTGAATCTGGTCCCACCAAGGATATTGCACACCAAATATCAAAACATTCTGACTTGTGGATCTGATGAGGAAGATTTTTAAAGACTTTTCCTCATATTAGAAAAAGTTAAAATTCGGGCTCATGCAGAGATGAGAACAAATTCAACTGCAGAGTGTTGTGAAAAATCTAAGAGATTTTCACTGATAGATATAGGAAGATGAAGATTTTTAAAGAATTTCCTCCAAATTGCATTAGTATTAAGTTAAATTCAAGGTCCCATAGGCATCCCAAATATAATCCAGGGACTAGATTCAAATAAACCTGAACCTCAACCCTCAAATGATGTTGTATATCAAGAATCAAAAGATTCTGATTGGTAGTTATTGAGAAGATTTTGTAACTTTTAAAATTATGTTTGTGGGCGCCAACAGAGTTATGCCCATTGTGGTGTCCCCCCCCCCCCCCCCCCCCCCCCCCGTGGATGTTGCAACATTGTTTGAACAAACTTGAGTTAACATATGATAAGAAGCATGCACGTCAAATTTGGTTTAATTCGTTGCAGTTGTCCATGAGAAGTCGATAATCTAAGTTCATGCCAGACGACGGCCGGAGGACAGACGGACGACAGATGGATAGTGACCATTAAAGCTCCTCTTGAGCTTCGCTGAGTTGAGGTAATAAAAATCCTAAACAGGAGAAAATATGCCTTCTCGGTAGTCAACCATCACGGAAACATGATATTCTCATCTACTTTTCAAACTTTCATCCTGCCACTTTTTAAGAAATCTGTTCCATCGGCTCCTGTGAAAATTCGAAATTCGATTCGAAAGTCAATATTCGATTCGATTCGAAATCGTAAATTCGAATATTTTCGAATATACTTCGGGCATAACCGTGAAAGTTTACAGAACTTTGAAAAGTTATTCAGCTGTTCAACTTCAATAAATGTTTTGTTCCACAACATGATCACATTATTAACTAAAAATGTTTATTGCTGCAGTTTCGAAGCTACAAAATCAACAATTCGAATAGTTTCAATCAATAGCTAGTATATTGGTTTATATCTCAATTTATAGCGTGGAAAGTGGTGAGGCGAAAAATGCACTCTACATAACTGTGCCTTTTAATATTCGGGGGTATTATTTCAGAAAAAAACTTTACTTTTGACAAAACTTTACTTTTGACAACATATTCATTAACTGTGATTCGATTCGAAGTTCGATTCGAAATTCGATTCGTTTTTCCAATTCGATTCGATATTCGAGTCGAACAAAATTCGCAGGTCCCTACTGTTCCATAAATGCAACCTACCTGTAGAGTGTACTTGAGAAATCCAAGATTGCTACTTGTACCATGGCAGCCATTATGTGCAGCCAACAATGACTTACATTGGACATTTTCATCTACTCATCATAATAAACGAAACCACTTTCGTATATACGAAAACTTTTTCGTTTAAACGAAAACTTCTTCATATATAAGAAACCACTTGTTAGGGCCGTCTTCTGCTTTTTAACATGCAATATCATTACATTCTGTAGGCACGAGTGATTCTATGGGAGGTTTGCTAGAGGGTGTTGGAGGTGGGGTGGGGCTCATTTTTTATCTGGGAGGAGAAGCTCGCCTTCCCATCCGTCCAGAGTGTTTTTAGGGTAAATTCCACATATTTGGACCTATGGGGATACAAAAGAGGGGAGAGGGTGGATGGATGCGTGCATGTGATGGACGTGAGAGGCAAATCCTGTCAAGTGAACATGAAACCAATGCGGAATGTCCCACATCATGCACGAGTTGAGTGACATAATGTATAGACAGTGACAAGACACCATTAGGAGTTAAGCTTCCGGACACCTGTATAATATCCTATAACTTTGTCGGACATTATTATGTCCCTTGCCATCGTGGGAGGGGATATGCGAAGGGGTTCCGTCAGGCCTTCTTTCTTCCAAATATGGGTTCTTCTTCACTACGGGAGCACCCTCCAATTCCAATGCAATCGAGCATGCCCTTTATAGACCCCTAACACTCCGCGCTAGAATGAACAGGAGCCCTGTTCGATTATTTTCTGTCATTGTCGGGTTTACAATGCACCGCAGTATGACGCCACACCCCCCTCCGGTTAGCCCTTCGGAGTATTCCCACGGCATAGTGACCCCCCCCCCCCCTACACACACACACACTTATTTGGAATTCTCCCCGCGACTGGGCCGGATTCTCATACATGGTGTTGGTAAGTAGGTCTAGTGGACCTGTCTGTTGGGAAGTTAAGACCATATGTTTCTCACAAAAATAATCCGTACGCATGAAAGAATAATCCGTGCAAACAAATTAACAATCCGCGCGCGCGGATTATTATATCGTGCGCACGGATCATTTTTGCTAAAAAAAACCATATATATATGGTCTTCTCGACTCCCCCCCCCCCCCACCCACCACCCGCCCACTGTCCGAACATACAGACCCACAAGGCAAACTTACAACGCCATGCAAGAGAATCTGGTCAGTGGCGGAATTGGAATCTCTATTGGCTTGGGGGGGGGGGGGGGGTTGCAATTGGGGGCGGGGCAGGGGATGGGTCGATATGCCGTAGGTGGAAACGATTGCAATTGGGGATGGGGGTCGATATGCCACAGGTATATCCCGAAGGCCGGAGACAGGGAGGGGAAGATAGAAGCCGTGTATCACCCCTTCCATTGGGGAAACCCGGGCAGTGGAGGCTCTGGACACTTTTCCGCAATGGGTGGGGAAGGGGTTGTGCAAGTAGGGCACATGCTTTCCAATAATGGGGGGGGGGGGGGGGTCCATAAAGTATCATATCATTACATTCTTGAAGCAAGAGCAAACGTAGGAGGTTTGCTGGAGGGTTTATTCGGGGTGGGGATTCAATTTCTATTAAATCGGAGAGAAGAGCCCCCCCCCCCCCGGGGGGGGGGGATTCTACTCCCAGATAAAAAATCAAATGAAATCTTCTGGTACTTTTAGGGTAAATCATCACATTTTTGGACTTCGAAAATCGAGAAACGCTTCCCGTATTTAAAAAAAAAACGTTTATGAACGGACAGTACATGGCTCAAAAGTATCTGCATCCGAACTTGCAAATGGATATGCTCATCAGCTGAGTTTTGTATAGAAATAAAGAAAAGAGAATCAGTGTGTTGTGTGTGTGTGTGTACGAGATAGTGTGTGGATGTGTCACTGATAGGCAGTTGGACAATGGGGGAGGAGGGCAAAATCAATGTTTTTGGGCAAAACACCCCCCTCCACTGTAGCGGCGCTACTGGATCCGAGGCCCCTTCCTTGAAATATAATTATTTAACTCTGTGGGCGATTCTCATTCTGATGCCTCCTGAGGGAAGGTGAAGCCATTGATAGGTGTCCGGATGTCCTCCCTTGGTAAAATTTTGAAGCAGTGAAGCGTTGAGAGCAATTCTGAAGCCTCCTGAACAATAATGAGGCCATTGGACCGGTTGGAGTCTGGGTCTATCGAAAATGTTCTTAAATTTCGAAGCACTATCAAGGGTTTTGGAGTCTCCTAAGGAGAGATGGGAGTTGGAAATCCTTAGTAGCTGTTTGAAATTTATTTAGAGGTGGGTGGGTGGGTGGGTGGGGGCAGGGCGGGGGCAATGTAGGTCTAATTATTTGGCGCGAGTGGGGTGCGTTTCTCCATACCGCAGCCACTGACGACATCCTTCCCAGATCTTTCACCCTGGAGTCCAAGATTGTACATAGGCATATATTGCCGCCCGGGCCAACCTCAAGTGACGCCCCATCCTCAATCTCCATGCATTGTTAAGTATTTTTTTATGGGTGGCTTTATAGGCTCAAAAGACATCTGAATTTCATGTCTTTACTAACATATTTATGCCCCCCCCCCCCCTTCCCCGAGATGTCTCCCATCTCCGCCACGCACATACACCTGCTGACAGCAACAGGTGTGGGGGTCTTGCGCAGTGATGTCGGGTCTTGCGCATATTTCACTTCGTCCTAGGTTGTCGGCCACCCTTCATCTTTGGTGGCACGTAGGTGTATTGCATGTTAAAAAGAAGAAGACGGGTCTAACAAGTGGTTTCGTATATACGAAAAAGTTTTCGTTTAAACGAAAAAGTTTTCGTTTAAACGAAAAGGTTTTCGTTTAAACGAAAAGGTTTTCGTATATACGAAACTGGTTTCGTTTAAACGAAAAAGTTTTCGTATATACGAAAGTGGTTTCGTTTAAACGAAAGACTTTTCGTTTAAACGAAAAACTTTTCGTTTAAACGAAACAATTTTTTCCACGTGGCAGCAATACGCTTCTGTATAAATGCAACCGCAGAGTGTTATGAAGAAATTTAAGAATGCTGCCACAGCGGCCATTATAGGAGGCCAACCATTACCAAAATATGGTGTTCTCATCAACTCATCATACTAAGTCATCCCACCGAAAGAACATTTATTACACATCCATTAAACTTTAAACCCTAGTATTCGACGGATCCAAATTTCGTTATACAATCATCGACCGTCTGTCGCACAGTGTGAAAATGAAAACGTCTAAAGCAAAATAAAGTCGATTCACAAAAAATTAGCCAAAAATGAGATAATATTTAAAAAAAACCCAATCATTTCCAACCAGAACATTAACCCAGTCCCGATGCCGTCTCGTTTTGTGGATCCCATTATATCTAAATTGGTCAACTTTATTTCGGTAAATCTTCGTACACCTTGACATGTTTCGAACTTCTTTTAAAAACGTTTCTCCCAGCTGTTTTGCAAATCTCCACATATTTGTACTTATATTTTTACTAACAGTAATAGTCACCAAATGGTTAGGCATGAACGGGCACCAGCCCATGCACGCCTAACCATTTGGTGGCTATTACTGTTAGTAAATTTATGCCTAAACGCGAGCAGGAGATAGTGAAGAAATTCAAGATGGCTGCTGTGACGGCAATTGCAATTTGTTGGTTGACTGTGTGACCACAATGGGGTGTTTTTTTCTCCCCCCACTGCATGTGTAACATACGTGTGTCCCGGGTGAGATAGCAGGGAGATACATATAGAATAAACGTATAGTATTTTCAAGTAAAAAAAAATATTCTACAAGTAGGATTAAGAATGAAACCGACGAGCCTCTGGCGAGTCGGTTTGATTCTTAATCCTACGACCAAAACACTGACCGACCATCAAAAGAAACTTTCTAATTTATTTTCTTAACGTGAACAATACTGACTGACTATTGATTAAATAACCCGATGGGTTAAAGTGTGACATGGAAATGACTGACATACAGTTCAAACTAAAGAACAATGTAGACAGACTATGAAAGCGTATGCGTGGCGTCATTTCGAATGAATGACGTTGCGCGAGCAAGTTTCTAGGTCACCAAATCGAAATACAAAACAAATTGCCTGTCGATATTCACTTGAATTCGTATGGATTCTGTAGGCCTACAGCTGTTAAAGGCTATAACACGAACTTTAATAAATTTTGAGCAGGCATAGTGAAGAATACTATCATTTCTCTTGGACAATAAGGATATAAATTTAATTTACGTAGGATGAATTGACAATGGCTATTGTAATCTTGACTTAAACCTTAACCTATCTGTCAATCAGTCGAGAAACGACACTGTCAACAGTCGCATTGAATTTGGAAGTCAGATAAATATTTTTTTTTATAATTTCTCATTGATGGATTTTCAGTATTTACACCTATTGTTTCTTGTGAATGTGTGGTAACTTTTTTGGTAGGGGACGATCACATCAACCGTTTAGAATTCGCGCTGTAAAAATTACTAAAATTGAGGCATAAAAAGACGGTACTAGTATACCTAAACTGTATTTCAGATGAACAGTGTTTCTTCGATCGAAGTGGTGACGCATTACAATTTGCAAGTGAAACTATGAATGAAAGTTCAATCGGCGTACGAAATAACAATAAAACTGGTCTCCTGCTTGTGAAGAATAATTTCGGTTTTTGTCTGATTTTATTTCCTTTACCTCTCAAAAGGCTAGGTTAATTCTCACTTAGTCATTTACCGTGAAACAGGGCTGGGAGGAGTTAACGAGTTAACGCGTTAAAATATTTTAACTGAGTTAGAAAAAAATAACACGTTAATAACGCGAGTCTTCAATATGAGTATTCCCATGACTGCCTCGTACTTGGATGCGCGTTTCAAAAACTTATCATTTGTCAAACCACATCTGGCCGCATCAGTGAAGCGAACGGTGAGAGAAGAAGTCGGCAAACTGGCAACCAGTGAAACTGATGAAGTCAGTAATCCTTCTTCTTTGCAGGACGTTCAACCTCCACCCATGAAACAAGCAAGAAAATCATTTCTTGAAGAATTGCTTGGATCGAACGACCAAGAATCATCTGCTGATGAAGTTGCTGAGTATGATAAGTTCTGGCCTGCTCCAGTCACAGCCGACCCTTTGAAATGGTGGCAAGACCACGAAAGACTCCTTCCAAAAATGGCAGGACTTGCGAGAAGATACAGCTATTCCTGCTGCGTCCGCATCGTTGGAGCAGCTGTTTTCGGCATATGGCCTGGTGTTCGAGCAAAGAAGGATGTCTTTGTCTAAAGACGTGGCTCGGGCAATAATATTTATGCATGAGAATTAGGAGTGAGCGACTACAACTTAACTCGACTTAACTTAAGTGTATAGAACTTTTGAGCGCTCGAAGCACGACCCATCGAACTTTGCCGGAGTCCGGAGTTTTTTCAGTATTTCAAAGAACGCGAAGAACGCTGTTCATGAGTTACTAGTCATTTATTTGTTCATTAAAACATGTAACATCATGTTACGTTGAACAATTGTCGATATTACTCATTATACAAAAGACCACAGTTAACGTTTTATTAACGCGTTAACGCGTTATTTCGTTAACGCGTTAACTACGTTAAGAAAATTTTAACTCCTCCCAGCCCTGCCGTGAAACTTAAAGGCCTGTTTCAGAAATTTGCGAAGGTGAGTAATAAATACAGAACCACACAAGCGTTTGAATGGGTTATTCGCCTCTCGTGGTATTCTGTGCGATAAACATTATTATTACACACCCATTTAAAATTAAGGTATGTTCACGACATTCTAGGATGTGTGATAAAAATAAACTTTTATTGCACACGTGTGGGATACAGATTTTTGCACTTTTTTAATGTAAGAATGGAACCAGTCACATTTTTGGGGATACACTACATGGGCCCGTTTCGATGCAATGGGTCATTTATTTTGATGTTGTAAAGTGGTTGTAAGCGGTCTATAGTATCTGAGTTTGTATTTTGTCTGATGAAACTCATGTCCTATACACTGACCGACCATCAAAAGAAACTTTCTAATTTATTTTCTTAACGTGAACAATACTGACTGACTATTGATTAAATAACCCGATGGGTTAAAGTATGACATGGAAATGACCGACATTCAGTTCAAACTAAAGAACAATGTAGACAGAATATGAAAGCGTCTATGAGTGACGTCATTTCGAATGAATGACGTTGCGCGAGCAAGTTTCTAGGCCACCAAATCGAAATACAAAACAAATTGCCAGTCGATATTCACTTGAATTCGTATGGTTTCTGGACCCCTGTTAAAGGCTATAACACGAACATTAATAAATTTTGAGCAGGCATAGTGAACAATACTATCATTTCTCTTGGACAATAAGGCTATAAATTTAATTTACGTGGGATGAATTGACAATGGCTACTGTAATCTTGACTAAAATCTTATCCTGTCTGTCAATCAGTCGAGTAACAACAGTAGCATGGAATTTGGAAGTCAGATGAACATCTGAGTTTTTTTTTATAATTTCTCATTGATGGATTTTCCGAATTTGCACCAATTGTTTCTTGTGAATGTGTGGTAACTTTTTTGGTGGGGATCACATCAACCGTTCAGAATTCGCGCTGTAAAATTGAGGCAAAAAAAGACGGTAAACTGTATTTCAGATGAACATTGTTTCATCGATCGAAGTGGTGACGCATTACAATTTGCAAGTGAAACTTTGAATGAAAGTTCAATCGGCGTACGAAATAACAATAAGACTGGTCTCCTGCTTGTGAAGAATAATTTGGATTTTTGTCTTATTTTATTTCCTTTTCGTCTCAGAAGGATAGATTAATTCTCACTTAGTATTACCGTGAAAGGCCTATTTCGGAAATTTGCGAAGGTGTGTAATAAATACAGAACCACACAAGCGTTTGAATGGGTTAATGTTTATCGCACTCGTTTGGCTTGGCACAGAATACCACTCGAGGCTTCGCCTCTCGTGGTATTCTTGCGCCCAACCAAACTCGTGCGATAAACATTAATCCATTCAAACGCTTGTGCGGTTCTGTCTATATCCATTCAAACGCTTGTGCGGTTCTGTCTATATCCCACCCCACCCACGTGACGTTATACATTTAAAACTTTATTATGACGTTATGCATATCGTATCAGTTTTCTGCTACCAACTACTTCATATTGACGTCATCGGAATGCAGTGTGAGCAAGTTCTAGATAAAACTCTTCAAACCTCAAGCTGCCACCGTTCCTAATCGATTTCGTGGTATATACCCTTTGGTATATACATAACTTATGCATGCTCTTTCCGTTGGTGTCATCAGTTTCTCAAAACAACGAATACAAAATGAGTTGATTGAATCAGCACGTGACTGCCGATTACCTCTGGCTAACGTCATCGCTGCATGGTGGGTGGAGCAAAATCATCCTCGATGAGTCTGAAGGTGGGAATGGGGAAATCTTACCCTCGGAGCAAGATATTTGAACCAGACCCTCGGCAAGCCTCGGGTCTGGTTCAAATATCTTGCCCCTCGGGTGAGATTTCCCCATCCCACCTCCAGAAACTGGTGACACCAAGAACCCGGAGCGAGACTCGGATACATTTTTTGTACATCCACATAATGGTAATAATTAGTTTATCTTACAATATATTGGGGATAAGTCAAGAATGTAGACGAATATATAATGAACTATTTATCCGTACGGATGAACAAAAAGAAAAAAAATAGAACTCACGAGAAAGGAACGTGCTTGTATCCGACCCCCTGATACAAACATCTGTATCTGGGTCGGATACACGACAGTTGCTGTGTTAATACACACAAAATACATGTTGATTGTAAGATAAAAGCATATAATACACACAGAATTGTATACAAAGTTGTTAAAATGTAGTACAAATTAATATACAGCGAGGAGTTAACATAGCCAGATTCGATGTCTACCTGTTATTCCCTTATGAAAAGTGTATTAGGCTAACTCTCTGCACACAGATTTCTAAAGGCAATTTTAAGTAGCATTTTTTTCTCATAATGCAACTTGGGAATTTCACCAATTCAATTATGTTTGACAAAGCTTGTGGAGCTCTGTCAAACAAAATTTAATTAGTTAAGTTTCTAGTTGAATAATGAGAAAATATTCAGCATCTCTCGAAGAAATATAAAACTCTAAATATACTTAACATTTGAAGTGGTTTACCATCATTCAGGTTGATTCTGTTTATAGTATTTACTTTTCAAATTCAGAGTTTATGAATTTATGTTATTTTAAATGATCGCTATCGACGGATAATAAACCTGTCACAAGAGTGAAAGTCCGACCTTTTTATCCGGATAAAATGACGCCGACTTGCTGCTGTGTATTAACTGAATGATGCATTGCGGTTACAAGCAGAAATGAAATACCTACCACACACAACGCGCGTTAGTATGTAGGAATGCCAACAACAATCCGGGTTCCACCACAGCAATGATATGTATCCTCTACATTGTTTTTACCCGCACGCACGCACGCACGCTCGCACGCACGCACGCTGTCTGTCTCTCTATCCGCCTCAGTCTCTCTGCTCTCTCTCCCACTCTCACCTTTTCTTTCTCTCAACCATTTCTGGGAAAAGCTGGGGGAGGAGTGCACCCTGTGCCTACCCGGGTCATACACACTAAAAACTAAAGTGTTAAAACTGACACTTTCAATGTGTTAAACCCATTCTAACTCTTAGGGTTTGATTTTAACACTCAAAGTGCAATGCTTTAAGCACTTAGACATTACAATCGTCAGACATCTGAAACTTGAATGGATGGCACTTCCCATGTGTCTAGCATTAGTGGTTCTTCCAGAATCGTCCATAATTTGATTTGCGCTTGGTGGGTACATAATTAAAAGGACACAACGCAGATGACGCGGATCAGGCTCGAGAGTTCGAGCCTGATCCGCGTCATCTGCGTTGTTTCCTTTTTAGTGTCGCGACATTACACTTGTCAAGTGGTATTATTGTAATACCTACCTGTCAAGTTCTGGGATATCTACACTTGAACAAAGTGCTAGTTCAGCACTTGGTAAGTGTTAAATACAGCACTTCAAGTGTAGTTTTTAACACTTTAGTTTTTAGCGTGTACTGTGTGTGTATTTGTGTCACAAATGACGCAAGTAAATTGAAGAAGTTCGAAGTGGTAGATGCCAAGCAACATAGGTAGGTGTATGCTACATTATAAGCTACTTAATATCTTTTAGGCGAAGGCATTATAAACCTTCCCTAATCACAGTACACAACAGCGATAACAGCAATACATCTATAGTACATCATCAATGTTTGTTTGTTGTAACATTTAGCTTTGATGAGATCACATTCTCTGTCCGGTTTAGCTGACTGACATTGTACATTTATGCAGCATTCGATGATACACCGGAAACGAAATGGCTATTAAGATAAGACACATACAGTTTGCTAGTTAACCCAACAGACCTGTATTATGTCTTTCAATGCGCTCACCCTTTCCAGAAACAAAACATAAAGAAGCTGTAATCAAAAAGTTGACCATTTCGTTTGCATTTGCACCGAAAAAAATACTGAAATGCGAGATTTCAAGACTTTTTTAAAAGAAACTAAATCAATTTAACAACAATTATTCCACTAATGTTTAAGAACCCAAGGTGCAAGCTTTTCACAATGGCGTTTCAAATACATTTGTTTTAGAGTCGAAACCATGAAATGTCTTTCATAAATTAGCGATACAAGACATCATTGCCTGCAAAAAAATTTACGTTGCTATACTGTACACAACTTATTTATGTCGGAAGCCTACTATTAACAAGGGATGGCCTCCTTTCAACCAAGCCAGTTTTTGAAAAACGGATGTCTAAAAGGGGTAATCACCTCGTTTCGAATAGTCAATTGGCATATATTATTGTCTCAAGTGATAGACCATCGTAGAAATCAATCAATCCTACAGAATTCTATATTCCATACCAAATCTCCGTTGAAGATGCGGCCACCTGCCCCATCCCCCTCCCGCACCCCCCCTCCCCATGCACGCAACTGATACCAGTGTGAGGGACATTGAGAATTAAGACTTCCCGGTAAATCGAAAAATACTAAATATGATTGTAGTTTGGCGGACAACTGTTGTCAGTTAACCCTTCAATTAACATGAAAAAAGACGCCACTTGCAAACAAAATTCTTGAATAACTATTTTTTTTCAGTTTTTGTCTGAAAAACATAGGTTATGACCCCTCATTGGAACGAGGGGGCATAAGCTATGTTTTTGAGACAAAAAATGAAAAAATAATGAAAATTAATTGGCGATTTTTGTGAATAGCTCTGGTCGGTTTTGGTCGTTACGTTGGGTAAAAGGTTAAGTAAACGCTAAAAGACCTCTGCATAAAACCATCACACGTTTTTTGTTCAGTTGTCTTTGCCGTGTTACTTTTCATGGGATAGTGCGGTCACTCTCCCATAAATTGTAACAAAGCAAATCCCAACAGACTAAATAATATCACTTCAAAGATAATATGAAGTAAAGACACTGAATTTGAAGCCTCTAAGTTGCTTTTCTTGCACTTCAGAATAGAGGCCCAAATATGGGCTTCCAGCACTCTACCTGTTAATAGTGAAGTCTCACAGCTACAGTGCTACAGTATGGTTTATAAACTGACTGGAATGCTTCAGAAAAGACTATTGTATTCCAAATGAGATCGATGCTGACCAGCTGAAACTCTCTCCACAACATTCAACAGAAAAGAAAGATTGGAGAGGAGACAGGAAAGTAGTTTTTTGGGCTTTTGAGGTCTAATGATCGCTTTTTGATCAGAGGAGTTACGAGTGCTTGTTTCACGCTTTCGGAAAATGCCAGTTAAGAGTGAGGTGTTAATAATCTGCTGAATTGCATGAATGAGATCTGGAAGGCAAGCTCTGAGTAACCAACCGTGTAGGTAATACATCAAGAGCATATTGTTTAGGAGGAGCCTGTTTATGATGCGTGATAGTGTTTCGGTATCAGCTGGTGTGAAGGGGGGGGGGGGGGGGGGGGGGGGGTGCGTAATATCTCCACAGCAAGTCTCAGTTGGGTTAACCGTATGCTGCTCTGGCCCATGGCTGATCCTTATGTTTTCAGTTTTATCAATAAAATTTGTAAAAGTCATCAGCAAGTGTATTCAGGTCCAGCAACGCCAAAAGATGTGTCGCGAACTTATTCTGCGTCAATCTGTTCTATTTTCATTCTTGAACACTTTCAGTGTGAAATCCATTATGAGGTGCACTCAGAAAAATCCAGGTTCTCCATAGGTGTTCTGGAATACACAGGCTCCTGGAATACCCCTAATACTGATTTTTAATAGCCCCCCCCCCCTCCCTCTAAATTTCGTGCCGAGTACCAAAGTGCCAGTTTATCATTAAGTGCTAGAGGTACAATCCCTGATTCGAGCTCCATCTGAAAATGTTGCCTGCCACAATGAAAGTGTGGTCAAAAGATATGGTTGCCGACTAGCTCCAAAGGATCAGTTTGAATGAATTAATATAGGTTTTTAAAGGTTATCAAGAAGCACAGGGTATAAGCGGACACTCGGCTGAAACGGAAATTGTGACCTGTCCGGCGAGACTCACCAAGCTGAAACGTCGAAAATAGAAAAGTTACACGCGGGTTAGCGGTCATTTTGAGATTGGGTTCTTTTAGTTGATATACCTAGAAAAAAACAGCCCACAGCAGTAAGTAGAATAGTTTTCTGTTATTTCTAGAATAAATTGAGGTCAGATTCTGTTTTTTTTTTAAATAAATATGGTTTAAACTAAATGGGTTACAACGGAGAATAACAGTCAAACATTCAAACGGATTGTAAAAATATTTATCTTACAATCAAGATGCATTTTGTCTGTGTCAACTCTGCAACTGTCGTGTATCCGACCCCCTGATACAGATGTTTGTATCAGGGGGTAGGGTGCAAGCACGTTCCTTTCGCGTGAGTTCCATTTTTTTTTTGTTCATCTGTACGAATAAATAGCTAGTTATATATTCGCCGACATTCTTGACTTATCACCAATATATTGTAAGATAAAATGATTATTACCATTATGTGCATGTACAAAATATGTATCCGTATCGAGCTCCGGGTTCTAAGGGCAGATCACGACGAGTCGTGATCTGCCCTTAGAACCCGGAGCTCAACTCGGATACATATTTTGTACATCCACATAATGGTAATAATCTCTATGCAAAAAGTCAGTTTCAGTATTTTTGTACTACTCTACAGTAAAATGCCAGAAGTTTGTGAAATGATACGCACATCAATGATACAGAATTTTCTGACGTTTCGATATGTAATTCCTATATACACTTCAGTACACTTACTGTTAAATTTGCTGACAGATTCATGAAATGAAAGACAGCTAACTTTCCCTTAAATCTCTTCCAAAGACGAAAATTGTCAGCGATGCCTTGAACTTATTCACGGGAACTATATACGTATCTTCTGGACGGAAACTTCTCTTTAGGGCTGTTTAACCCTTTACCCAACACAGACGATATCAAAATTTATTATTTTTGAAATATAATTTTTTGAAATTTTTGGAAATTTTTCAAAACATTTCAACAAAACCATATATGTGACCTCTCGTTGGAACGAGCTCGTTCCAAAGAGGGGTCACGTGATATGGTTTTGTTGAATTTTTTTGAAAAATAATATTTTTTCAACTGCTGAATTTACATATTACGCGGGCGGATGCGGCTGATTCGTTGGGTAAAGGGTTAAGATTATATTATTACTGATTCTTCCGACAAGCACAAAATAGATCCGCCAATTTACCAAATATTATAAGTTATTGTGATGAATTGACGATAACATGGTCTGAGGTTTGCGGCTCGGAGCTTGTATATATTCTAATAAGACCCTAAACCCACATCATGAAATGAACAATGCAACTTGGGGGCGCGGTGGCCCAGTTGGTAGAGATGCAGGCTGCAAGCCGAGAGGTTCTCGGTTCGAATCCACTTGCGGCAACCGCGTTGTGTCCTTGGGCAAGACACTTCACTCCCATTACCCTCGTCAATGGTGCACCTGTCTTCAATCAATGCTAACCCTGCTTTTGTGGAATTGGTATGTGGGGGAGCTGACAGTTGCTCGCCGTTGCTCGGTGGTTCTCTCCGGGTACTCCGGCTTCCTCCACCTGTAAAACTGTCACGGTCATGGTTAGCCATTGTGCAGAAATATGTGACCTTAAACACCAATAAATAAATAAATAAATAAATAAATAAATAAATAAATAAATAAATAAATAAATAAATAAATAAGGCAACTTGAATGAACAGGGCAACTTTAAAGATAACAAATTTGATAAAAAACACCTCTCACGTGCCCTCATAAATAACTTAGATAAAGGTCGAGGCTACGCCAGCTGAGTTCAAATCATGATCTGAACTGTGATAGGTAAATAAGATACACCAAGGACAGGCAGATTGCATGATATACATAACAATAACAATAAACGTAAAGATAATACATAGATATGTTTTGATACGAAATGATAGTATTGACTATGGTCGTAGTATGTCATATGCAGAATTAGCCCTTACCGGCAACCACGCCATGACTGCTGATGGAGCTTCAGCTCGCGTCGTTTAAAGAAAAACAGGATCATATTACAGATGATGTTACACATCCTGGGATCATTATTTTCCATCAAGAATATGAATTTTTCCTCTGCGTTCATCACAGAGAAGTTCTGATTTTGAAGCTCTAATCTGTGATTGAACCTCAGACCTTTTGTAAGTGGGTTGTGGATATACATTCATAGAATGGTCACTGGCCTCGACGATTTTATATAGGCAGTATGTACTTTGAATCTCCTCCCATTGGTATCATCTTTTCAAATATTTCACTTGGTGACGTTAGACGGTAACATATGCCACTGGAGCCGTAAATATAGAAAAAACTAAGCGAATTCTCGCCCAATCAGAGGGCGAGGATTTTCGTCTTATTGGAACATAATATTGTGTGGTATTAACAGGGTTAATCTTGACTTCGAAGGAAAAATATTTTAGTTGAAACTTTTTTCAGGTATGGTGACACTTTACCATTATGTATAGGATAGATCCTTTGACCACACCAAACAGAAGCACCGCCCGTGACTCAAACTGCACGTTCTGAGCCACAAATATCGGCCAGTGTGAGGACATGTTCCGTGGTCAAATGCGATTTCCAGCCCACCCCAAGTAAAATTTTTATATTTTCTCTAAAACTGCATTGGTATTTCTGTGTAGCAAAACCAAAACCCATTACCCGAAAATGAAAATCAAACACTGGCGATGTCATCACATCCACATCCACCCCTGATTCAAGAGTTTTGAACAGCACTGAATGTGTCAGAAAAGAAATCACTGAGCGGATCGCTTCTGTTGGAGATTTTGAAAACTGCTTTTGAATTTCGGCACTTCAATACACGAATCGACCACTATCTGTCGCGATGTTGCACAATCAAGTGCCTGAACAGGTTTCTTAGTTCCTAATTACATTCATTAGAACTGTTTAAACTAACATGAATTACAATTATAAAATATTAATAAAGTGGGGCGTGGTTGTTATGACAAACAGCCTTATATGGGAAGATCTAATCTTCCTAATAAGGTCGTTGAAATACACTATTCAATACCACTTGTTCCGCAGCTTCATTTGTAACCACATACCTGAATAGAGGAATTGTTGTCGGAAAGATATTGGGTCACGTGATTTTTCCCACCTGTCCAAGTGGAAACTTAATCTGAATAGAGTAACTGAACAACTTTTAAAATTTCTCACTTGCATAATAATTTTTCTGCTGTCAAGATGTGCGACGAAGACGTAGCGGCTTTGGTTATCGACAATGGGTCCGGAATGTGTAAAGCCGGATTTGCCGGAGATGATGCTCCAAGAGCAGTCTTTCCATCAATCGTTGGACGACCAAGACATCAGGTATAAAAATTCATACTTATATTTTACTTCCACATTGTACGTACAATAAACGCTCCGCAGTTGAACAAACAAGTTAATATGGGGAAAGAAAGCCCACATGACGTGTCTTTCGCAGAGGCAGACTGGCCGAATGGTCAACCTGGAAAATTCCCGGTGCCCCCCCCCCCCCCCCCCTATTGGATTCCCCCTCAGGCCATAAAATGATGCAGCCCAACACTTGTTGGCACGTGAAGTTTCGTGAAAATGACCAAAAGAGGAAATGGATCTGATTGCATAGACTGTCGGTCTCTTGAAAGTTCTCTATATGTGGACTGCCCTTTGTCGTCCACATAGAGGACATTTCGATACACCAGTGATCGCTCAGATGAAAGGAAACAGCTTTCCTTCAGTTTCAAAACTCCAAATTTTCTCAGACAAAAATGACATCCAAATGTCCTCTATTTGAACTGCCATCGATCACCCAGACGCTAGGAAGCCGCGTTCGTTCAATTCGCAAAATCAAACTCTTCTCCGAGTCTAGCCCCCTCCCCCTCCCCCTCCCCCTCCTCCTCCCCTCCCCTGGTCCATTCCCCTGTAATTTTTCTTGGTCCAGTCCGCCCCTGGTCTATCGAAAAATATGGAAACGGTGTCCGACTATTCAGTGTACTTAATTTCAGGAACGTATAGCCAAGCTAAATGATGTGTGCTGGAGAGAGAGAGAGAGAGAGAGAGAGAGAGAGAGAGAGAGAGAGAGAGAGAGAGAGAGAGAGAGAGAGAGAGAGAGGGGGGGGGGGTTTATGAATATTTTTTTTGCTATCAAAAAAGCGGCAACACATATTCCCCACTTAATTTTTCTCTGTGCTGAAAAGAAAGTGAAGATATAACTACTATAAAATCAGCTGGGTTAAAAATCAACCCAAGTCAACTGGGTTGAGTGAATATGAATCCAATTGGATTCATATTCACTCAACCCAGTTGATTAGGGTTAATTTTCAACCCATGTGATTTTAAATTGTACTGAAAATCGACTCAACAAAGCTGTATGACTGTGCCCCTGGTAGCTCCCACACTGGCACACTCCGGTAAATTATATCAAACACTCATTTATGAACAAATTCTTGCAAAACCTGATGATCGTGTTGAAGGTAGCAAGATACCTTTGAAGAAAGGTAATCATGTTACAAATCACCTCTGAAAAATAACTTAGTATTCCACAATTTAAATTGATAATTGCATCATGGGCGGCCCGCAGCTTAACATTTCTTTGTTTTGACACCAGAGTGCAGAGGGTTAAATTAGTGGCGGCATGAAATCCCGGTTTCGTAATACTGAATTGAGTCCTGGCTTCAACAGTCACAGAACAACGTCCGAACAGTGAAAATACACTGCACGCCTATCTTCTTTACACAGGCTGATGACATAATGTTTGGTAATTCATTGTTGAGAAGAGCTTAGAGGGAGCTTTTTAACTCCGCTCCACCCACCATCATATAATCAGCAACGAAAAAATTACACTGGGCTTCTGTCCTCACTATTGAACCCATATAGCGACATTTAGGCAGTCTATGTACTCACGAAACGCAATAAAAAGACATTAATTAGTTTTGTCGCACTGGTAACCATATTGGTTTTCATTTGCGCCAATTCCAACAAATGGCATGAAGTTAATAAGCCTCAGAGTCTAGAGGAACATTTTCTGATGGGCAAGTGCCTCAACCCCCCCCAAAAAAAAAGTTGGGGGGGCGATCAACCATGGACTGGGATAACTTTCAACCTACATTTTGACCGGTTGAAATTCGAAATGGGGCTGACTGATCCAGTGTTAGGGTCCGAAACCTAGATTTGAGAATGAACCGGTCCAAATTTAGATTGAGTGTGGGCCGACAAGTGGTTGAAAGTTGGTCGGTTCGGCATGCTGGCCTTGGAAGAGGGGGCATCAATTCGTCCCTATCCGAGTCAATGAGCTATCGCATTTAGTAGCGGGTTCAAGCGGGGGCGCATCCACCCTCTAAAATTGTCTTAATTTCCAAGTGCCAACACATGAATACAGTCAAGTATTTTTACTATTTTTTCAATAAACTGCGTTATCATTTTTTAATTTCGTCATTTATTTTCACAAACAAAATTTGAGTCTTAACTGGTTGGATGCAAATATATTTTTAGTCAGCAAACTTTGCTCAAACGTATTATGATGCCTTTAAGTTACGGAGGGGGCGCGGGGCTAAGTGGTTACGGAAAGCCGGAAGGTTCGCGATTCTCTCCCCACCTCGCGTAACTGCGTTGTGTCCTTGGGCAAGGCACTTGATCCCAGCTGCCCATGTGGGGGCACGGTGGCGCTGTGTACCAACACGTTCTGCACGTCGATGGTGCACTTGTCTTCAGCCAATGCTAACCCTGTGTGTGTGGAGTTAGTACGTTAGGGATTCTGGCAGTTGCTCGCCGTTGCTCGGTGATATCTCCGGGTACTCTGGCTTCCTGCACCTACAAAACTGTCCGAGACAAGGTAACCCTGGCTGTCGAAAGTGTCGTTAAATTCCAATAAATAAATAAATAAATAAATAAATAAATAAATAAATAAATAAATAAATAAATAAATAGTTACGGTATCTGCACTTCAGTGTAAAGCCCAAATAAGGGCTTCCGGTGCTCTACCAGTTAATAACTTTTGAAGCCAGTCATCCCAGATTGGACGAAATGGTCATGCAGCAACCAGTAGAAGGAGACTATATGTAATGTACTTTGTCCAAAAATACTGTGGCACACCAAGCAAATAACTTGGTGTAGCAAGATATTTTGGGACATTGCATGGTGAACAGGATACATTCCTATGAGGGGCTTGGAGAACTTTCCAGACAGAAATCCTAGCCATCCTGTACCCTCTACTAATTCTGTTGGGGTGGGGTCACGGTGAATAGAGTCTATGCTGCTCGTCGCTATTGTCTACCCGCATCCACTCTGGCATGACTGTATGTGTGCGTTTGTAGCTGTCCTGGAGTCGATGTTGTTGGACTGCGCGCGAGTAAAGTGTGATTTTGCAGTGTGAGTCTTATGAATAGGTCGGTGCAGAGTCAAGCCACGAGCAAAACCCAGTAGCCATGCTGGCATTTGTTCTGGGCGTGAAGGCGGTGAACAGAGTATTTGCAGCCCATCGCTATTGCCTATTGGTATCCACTCTGGTGTGGCTGCGTGTTTGTGTTTGTAGCTATCTGAAGTCAATGTTGTTGAAGAGTATGCGATTGTGGCGTGGTTTTGCAGTGTGATAAAATAATAATAGTAATAATTTTATAGCATTAAATCCATGTATAGTGCTTTATGGCTGTATAAAAATCGCAAAATACCTTATGGAAAAGGTACCTTTTAATGACAGGCTTGAGTGATTCTAGAGAATCCATTTTTTTTGGACGGGCAGGAAGAGAATGCTCCCCTTTAACTCTTTATCCGCTGCTGCGTATATTCCTGCCCTGGACAGCAAATCTCTTGCCACTAGAATTTAATCCTTAGGATAAAATAATTACTGAACCTTTCCACAAATGCAATATAAACTCGCCCATTTTCTTGTATAGGATGCTTAATTCAATGGCTATGGACTTTCCAACTTACCAACCTCGTCCAAGCAGTGCTAGCATTGGCTGGGGGCACGGGTACTATCGACCTGCAGTACACCTTGGTACATTTCACCACCGTGCTCCCACTTGGGCAGGTGGGATTAAGTATCTTGCCCAAAGACGGCGCCGATGACGCGGGTGAAGATCGAACCTACGATCTTTGGATCTGCAGTCCGATGCTCTAACCAAATAAGCCATACCGTTCCCATCGTTTCCGGCAAAGTGTCGCGGCAGATATAAGGCTAAATAATTTAGGCAGCCTATCGGCTGCATCAAGAAAAACGGCGCGTCCAATTTTTCGATAGCGCGCATTATTAGAACTTAATTATTCATGATATTCAATAACTTTTCCAAAACTAAAATCTATTTTATATAATGTAAATAAATCTATTTTATATAATGTAAATAAATCTATTTTATATAATGTAAATAAATATGGGAGTGTTTTTTCTTTACCTTTGCAATGATATATCGAAATGTAACACGCTCATGGAAGGGGATTTCATCGGCTTAAACCTTTGAACGCTGGTGGTATCTTCCATGTCAGTTCAATGACAGCAATTGGAAGAGTCCGTACGCAATATGTAGGGGTAGATCAATCAATATTTTCAACGTGCAGCTAAGGCTGCACGTTGAAAATATTGATTAGTCTATCCCACACATGCACTTAGCACCCATTCTTCTTAATGAAATTATGATGTATTATGTTCCTGGACCGGAAAAACGATCTATCGGGTTTAAGGGATAAACCTTTCAACACGATAAGCAAAAATATTCGCGTGAAGAAATTATTTGGCAGTGAACGAACAGATGACGCAATGAACAAATAGTTGCCTGAAAAATGGTAATGTGTCTCGGGGTTTTAAAATCTCCAGCCATTCTGAAAGTTGTCGAAAAGAAATTTTCTTTTCCATTTTAGGGCGTCATGGTTGGTATGGGACAAAAAGATAGTTACGTTGGAGATGAAGCACAGAGCAAGAGAGGTATCTTGACACTGAAATATCCTATTGAACACGGTATTGTTACCAACTGGGATGATATGGAGAAGATCTGGCATCACACCTTCTACAATGAGTTGAGAGTTGCTCCAGAAGAACACCCTGTACTCCTTACTGAGGCTCCACTCAACCCTAAAGCTAACAGAGAAAAGATGACACAAATCATGTTTGAAACATTCAATTCACCAGCTATGTATGTTGCTATTCAGGCTGTACTGTCCTTGTATGCTTCGGGGCGTACCACGGGGATTGTCATGGACTCTGGCGATGGCGTGAGTCACACTGTACCCATCTATGAAGGGTATGCCCTTCCACATGCTATCATTCGATTAGACTTGGCTGGTAGAGATCTCACCGACTATCTGATGAAAATCTTGACCGAACGTGGCTATTCTTTCACAACCACCGCCGAAAGAGAAATCGTGAGAGACATCAAGGAGAAACTATGTTATGATGCTTTAGATTTCGAACAAGAGATGCAAACCGCAGCATCAAGTTCGTCACTGGAGAAGAGTTATGAGTTACCAGACGGCCAGGTTATCACAATTGGTAATGAGAGATTCAGGTGCCCCGAGGCTATGTTCCAACCCTCATTCTTGGGCATGGAATCCGCTGGTATTCATGAGACAACGTACAACTCCATAATGAAATGTGACGTGGACATTCGTAAAGATTTGTACGCCAACACTGTTCTGTCAGGTGGCTCAACCATGTTCCCGGGCATTGCGGATCGTATTCAGAAAGAAATTAGCGCACTGGCTCCACCAACCATGAAAATCAAGGTCATTGCTCCACCAGAACGTAAATATTCTGTGTGGATAGGCGGTTCCATCTTGGCTTCTCTCTCAACCTTCCAACAGATGTGGATCAGCAAACAAGAATATGACGAATCTGGTCCATCCATTGTCCACAGAAAATGCTTCTAAAAGGTAACAAAATTCCACCTCACGCCAACTTCTCGTTTATATTCCACCCAACGAATGGAGATCTCAAGTGCATTTGAATAAAGGCTGGCGTCGACGTCAGTCGACTGACGACGAATAAAGACCTCTGCGCACCAGATGCAATGCGAGCGCACCGAACATTGTGATAAAGTATTAAATAACAATTTGTTTAATTTCAACATTATGTTTTGAGTCCAATTTTTGATTTGCTATAGGACAAAGACAATAATCATCAGAACTAAATTCCATTGTCAGATATAGAATATTATAATCATTGAATTTTATTTTGACGCAAAGATTCGTTGCGTCAAAAATTATATTCAACGATTTTATATTTCAGTCTGCACATTGGTCCTATAAACTCCCACTGTGGTTAGTATTTCGGATTGCTGTACCGCAATGTTCACATTAGAGGCACCAAGCCATGTGGATATTGCCAAATGGGATGAACATTTGATATTTGTTATACTACATCGCAACGCTCGGCTGGTTTCGCATCGCATTTAGTGTAAAAATCCATTAAATTGTTTTAATAATAACTAACCATTGAGCTTTAGTAGTCTTTGTGGGAAAACAATAGAGCAGCAAAAAAGTCGACATGAAATGTGTTTTTCATCAGCTGTCAAATTCAAAGAAAGGGAAGAGCATTGGTGCTTCTAATAACTTGTCTTCAAATTCCGCACATGGTGTCAGAGACATTCAGTGGATTATCCTGTTAAAACTTTGATTGTTTGGAGCAATATATTAGTAACCGCTTTCCTGATATACAAAAGTGATTTCTTTGACATGGTCAAATCTTCGAGACTCTACAAAAATATTTTAACCCTTTACCCAACGCAGACGATATCAAAATTTGTTATTTTAAATATCATTTTTTCAAAATTTTTAAAAACATTTCAATAAAAATATATCATGTGACCCCTCGTTGGAACGAGCTCGTCGAGCTCGTTCCAACGAGGGGTCACATGATATGGTTTTGTTGAAATTTTTTGAAAAAATAATATTTTTTCAACTGCTGAATTTGCATATTACGCGGGCGGATGCGGCCGATTCGTTGGGTAAAGGGTTAAACGCGTAAAATACACCCTCTATACAATAGCAACACCATATTTGCCAACAGAGGCCTGTGATTGTCTGAATTCAAAATGTCAGAAAGTATGAACTTTTAGAACATTTTTTGAAAATATATAAGGTTTTAAAGGCTTAACCCTTTGCCTAACAAGAAAAGCAGATGATACTTGCAAACAAAATTATTGAATAACTATTTTTTTTTCATTTTTTGCGTCAAAAACATTGCATATGACCCCTCATTGGAACGAGCTCGTTCCAATGAGGGGTCATAAGCTATGTTTTTGACGCAAAAAATTAAAAAATAATGATAATTGAAAGGCATTTTTTGTGTATAGCGCTGGCCAGTTTTGTTCTTTATCTTGGGTAAAGGGTTAAAAAGCCTGAAGAAAAATGTCTGTGCACGCAGGTGACATTGACAGCATGGTCACAGAAAAAGTTTCCCATCTTGGTAGTACTGCAAGAGATAACACCATTCTAATAAAAGTTATCTTATATGTGTTGTCTATTTTAAAAAAAAAGAAGATGCACACCGCGCAGTGCATTCAATAGGAATATTATATCTTGGAATGGCATCTGGTTGCATGATCTAATGCGTTTTGTGACTGTATATACTTGCATTTTCTATGCTAGAGCTTTCGCCTTTACAATCGAGAGTAGTTGCAAAAGAGTAACCATATAAGATTGCCCTCCTTGGGCAGCGGAAGTTTTTCGGAAGCTGAAGAGTTCTGTAAATTATACCACGATTGATGTGTGTATTCAACGTTACCCGATACAACAGAGACATTGAGAAATGTGCTAGGGACACCACGCCTGGAACCCCGGCTCCATGTGAGAACGTCATGCAAGAACGCATCTGATTTATCGTTGCGCATTTGATTAACGTTATAGCGAGAATAAAATGCCTTGACACAATTTCGCAGCGTCAAGCAAGAAACTAAACAGAATGCCGAAGGTGATATTTTTCTTAAAAAACCTAAGCTTCATTCACATAATTCAAGTTTAATCGTGGTATAAATACAGAACACAATTCTGGTACAGTACGAGATGTGGGGGGTGAGGGCAAGAATCAACAATACTTGGCGGGGTTTTGCCTCTATTTCCCACCTTATAGGCGCTCGTGAAAAACAAGACAGGAATGCAACTCGAGTTATTGATTCATTTTTTTATCTTGACAGTGTTCTACATCATTGTTTGCTGCCTAGACAGGCCTAGACAGGCCTACTAGACAGGCCTAGACAGGCCTACTAGACAGGCCTAGACAGGCAGCCAACAATAATTTAGAAGCACTGTTAAGTTATCTACAGCTGTGTACATGTGTATACAGTACTTATTAACGTTAAATTAATCTGAGAACTTAGGGTTAATTAATAATCCCTTGGTGCAAATCCTCAAAAGTGGACAGCAAAGGTATAACGATTGGTTAAAATAGAAGTCATGCTTCTGCTGCAGTCATGATATAGCCATTGGTGATCCAAGTGACCATAAACAGCAAAGCTTCGTAGTTAATAATCATTTGTCATAAATATTAGTCAATCGGTGTGTTGGCTACAAGTATGTTATTATCCACCCAGTTTAGCCAATTGATTAGTGTTGTCGGATTTCACCGAGCTCACGATGCCTGATCAGCCAGATCAAACAAGACGTTGTAGGCGGGTGTTTGATCTGGCTGGCCTAATCTCACCAACGAGGCGGAATATGCCACGCCAGGTTAACTGACTGTTTTAATAATTTGTTTATTATATATGGTCAAGGCCAGAAGTAAGCAGACAATCATCTTCAGAATGAGGTCCCCAGAAGGTGAATTTGGTGATGCTACCCTGCCCAGCAGGGTAGCATCACTAAATTTACCGTCTGTGAACCTAAATCTAAATCTCAATCAAGGTCTCAGGCCTAAACAGAAGGAGGAAACCAGAGTATTTATTGGGGAATTCTAACTCACTACATGGAGTAGCATCAGCAAATTCACCCTGTGGGGACCTCATTCTGCAAATGACAGATTGCTTATTTCCTGGCTTGCAGCAGATATTTAAATACTGAATACGACACCCGAGATACTAACAACCCCCCCCCCCCCCCCCCACCAAAAAAAACAAAAAAAAAAAAAAGAAAAAAGAAAAGTATAGATGTTTGTTCGGAGGGTTCATGCAGTTCCAAGGCACTCGAGTTTTTATTTTGCCTTTGTATAAATGACGTCACGAGAGGGTGGTTTCAGACAGGATTGATACGGATTTGGAAAGGTTGAGATCCTCGGGTTTTTTTTTTTGAGAGCCAGACAAGCCTGGAAATAAGCAATCTGTCATTTGCAGAATGAGTTCCCAGAGGGTGAATTTGCTGATGCCATCCTATACAGTGGGCCAATTTATCCTCTTGGTACCTCTGTCTGTTTAGGCTTGAGACCTTGATTCGGATTGAGGTCCAGAAAAGGTAAATTTAGTGATTCTACCCGGTTGTGCAGGGTTGCATCTCCAAATTCACCCTATGGGGACCTCATTCTGCAGATGACAATCTGCTAATTTCCAGACTGAGAGCCAGAAGTGATGGGTAAACTACTGTGGTTTTGAGGGAATATTCGTGGGTAGTGATAAAATAAAACTGTTCACAAGCTGAAGCGTAAACTGACTCTCATAGAAAAATCACTTTCATGCACATGTACATAATTTATTTAATACTTAAAAAACTTGAATTGTTGAATGGTTTTGAAGACTGACTTCCGGATGGCATCTCAAAAACAATTCTATCCAGTCTGTTTATCCATGAGATTATCTTTTGAGATAATTCGGGCAAATGGACGTCTCGCGAGATCAGGGACGTGGCGACAGGAGGGGAGGTGTGTGTGTGTGTGTGTGTGTGTGTGTGTGTGTGTGTGTGTGTGGGGGGGGGGGGGGGGGGTCCTATAGTTGGAAATTCGGAGGGCAAGTCATGAGTAGTTGGAAATTCCATCTATCTGGATTTTAGAGCTTATTTGGTGATTCTGATGTCTCCTTTACTTCCCAAAATTCCAACTCGGTTTCAAATCGGCAAAAATGCCAACTGTTCCTATTTTACGGCAGCGTATTACCGTCATTTCGTTTTTTGCGTAACTTATGTTAAATTTTTAAATTGTAATTACAATTTAGCTAAATTGTAATTAAAACTTAATAAATTGTAATTACAACTTAGCTTAATTACAACTTAATAAATTGAAATTACAACTTAGCTTAAATTGTAATTACAATATAGCTTAAATTGTAATTACAACTTAATAAATTGTAATTACAACTTAATAAATTGTAATTCGAGATTTCTGTAGTACGTTTACTTATGGAAATAAAAAAATCCTTGAAATGCACTTCAAGAAAATCGCATCATGTAGAATCGTTATCCTGAGTTAATTCCATCATTCACAGTTACAAAATGATGAAACATCGAAAATTGATCATTCCTGCATAAGATCTGATTTAATGCTTGAGTATTTGTTTAGCACATATTCAATTCCCAGAATAATACCAAATAATAATAACAACCTGATAATTCTATAACAAATGTGTTGGCATTTCAGCTACTAGAATCAAATTTTTCTCGATAGTGAATTTCCAACTAGGGGGAGGGACCGGGGGGAGGAAACCACCCGGTCCCTCCCCCTAGTTGGAAATCCACTACTCTACACCCCCCAAATCGGAAACCTCTAGCCAAGTCCCTGCGCGAGATGTATACAGTAGAATGGATGCTACATCGTCAAACTGACGGCTGGAGTCGACGATCATGTTAGCATCCCAACAAAGTCCCTCAAAATAATAGAGAATACACTTTTACCACGATTGCTGTGTGTAAGAATGCCATAACAGTGTGCATCTGAATTTCATGGTGGTTGCGCATCTGACAGACGTTATGACGTGAATGTAATGCATCTGCACAAACAACGCTTAGCAAGATAGTAAAAAGACCGCTGAAGGTGATATTTTTCTTTAGAAATATCAGCTTCATTCACTAATTTTTGTTTAATCGCGGTATAAATACAGAACATAACTCAAGTAGAATGCGGGAGAAAGGAATGAATTAACGACCCGCGTCATTGGCGCTCGTGAAATGCAGGAAAAACAAGAACTAGGATTGTTTATTCCGATCCCCCACACACCACCCTCGTTGTGTTCTGTCTTAGTGTGTAATAAAGAGTTGGTAAGAGACTTCGGGTGGGGAAGCGGTGGGGGGGGGGGGGGGGGGCAGGGTAGTAACCCCAGGCCCGCCGGCACAGGACTAGCAACAGAATTTTCCCATTGAACTGGGATAAAATCCACTAGTCAGATGAATGTTAAAACCCCAATGCCGCCCCCATGGAGATATATAATTTCATTCATTTTGCGCAAGGATTTGAGAAAATGACAACTATTGCAGTCCAAATTCGGAAAGCTTTCCGGAAAGGCACATTTTCCAAATTTAGACTTCGAAATTTGTAAATGTCCTCGGTTATCCCCCTTTTATACTCTAGCGCTCGTTGATTTGAGACTCCAAGACCCAGAGACTTTCAAACAGCACAGTCCCCGTAAGAAAATTCCCTGGACCTCACATTCCTCTCACTATCCCTGATATCGAAACACGGTCACTTTAATTCGAAACCCGCAAAAGTAAAAGTATATGTTACAAACCTCTTGCTTCTAAAGGGTGTATTGATTTCTACCAAGGGCTAACAAAATTCAAAATTATTTTTTTGTTCGATCAGGGTCAGTTAATTGTTATCCCAATTATGAGAGTGTGATTAACTCTTTACCCAACGAATCGCCCGCATCCGCCCGCGTAATATGCAATTTGATTTGCTGAAAAAATAATATTTTTCTAAAAATTTCAACAAAACCATATCATGTGATCCCTCTTTGGAACGAGCTCGTTCCAAAGAGGGGTCACATGATATGGTTTTGTTGAAATTTTTTAAAAAAATTAAAAAAATGGTATTTAAAATAATAAATCTTGAAATCGTCTGCGTTGGGTAAAGGGTTAAAGAACTCGACAGAATGCTGAACAGCAGGATAAGAGACCATGGTTTTCGATCTATCATTCTTGCATGCGTTTCCTGAAGGAAGGATTGGCAGGACCATCTTCTGCCCCATGCGCCAGATGTGACCAGAGGATGGTCTGTGTTTCGTACCATAAACCAAGTTTTTGTTTCTTTCACTACACACAATGTATATTAAATGCTTAACTATTTGGTGCCTGATGTGCTTAACCCTTTACCGCACACGAAAGGCAGACGACACTTGCAAACAAAATTCTTAAAAAAATACTTTTTAAAAATATTTTTCGTCAAAAACATAGTTTATGACCCCCTCATTGGAATGAGCTCAATGAGGTCGTTCCAATGAGGAGTCATAAGCTATGCTTTCGAGATTAAAAAATAATGAAAATTGAATGATTTTTTGTGAATATCACTGGCCGGTTTTGGCCGTTTCGTGGAGGAAAGGGTTAAATAAGCCTTCAAAGAAGACATTCCGAAGTCAGCTTGGCATGGAACATAAATAAGCGGGCTGTTGGCCTCGACAAGTTATCAACCTCCTTTCTTAACCCAAGCTCCCAGGACACCAGTCCAATTCTGTATGAAATTCTACGCTGTTATGGCCTGGAACCAACCGATATATCCCGGGCGATTGAATCTGAAATTGTTTTTATAAAGATTCATTTTCGGAGAATCAAAGTTACAAACGTTACTTAATTGAGACTTAATTGAGACTTGATTTGATCGACAATTTGATGACAGGTTCTACAGAATACCAAACGACATTTAGTATTCCGGAATACCAAATGTATTGGTTCTGCGAACCAAGATTGGCACTATAAGATACCAAAACATTTTGAGTACTTCAGAATACCAAACGTACTGGTTGCCAGAATACAAATATACTGAATGGGTTTTTGGGTACCCTGGATTATCAAATATAAAAGTTCCCTTGAGTACCAATGCTAAAACTGGGGACCTACAGAATATCCAACAAATGTGCTTTTGGAAAAACAAAATATATAGAAATTTCTGCTTAGCTGAAAACGTAGCTTCTTTTTTAGGCGAAGTGATCAAGTTTGAATTAAGCGCTATGCAATTGAGCTGACCCCCTCTTCTTCTCGTGGGTATACTTGAATGCCAGTATACATGAATGAGTATAATGATTGCCACTGACCTAACTCGGTCAGTAATTGTACTGATCAGGTTTTAATATATCTACTGACACAACACAACACTTTAATGAAATTAATTACAGACTCTCAGTCTTCTTGCTGACTTTTAAAAAATACCTGTCAATTCATGTAAACCGATCCTTTGTAGCCAGTCGGCAACCATATCTTTTGACAGTGCTTCCACTGTGTTAGACGACATTTTCAGGTGGTGCTCAAATCAGGGACTGTGACACCCGCACTAAATGATAAAGTGACATTTTGGTACTCAGCGCGCGAATTGAAGGGGGGGGGGGGGGGGGGGAGGCGTTTAAAAATCAATGTTATAGGTATTTCCGGAGCTCGGATATTCCAGAATACCTATAGAGAACCTGAGTTTTTCTGAGCGTTGTGTATATAAGACGATACCATTCAGGGGATCGGTGTTTAAAATGTTATTACGCCACCCCGGCAGATTAACCAATGAACGGTCATAAGTGGTGATCGAGGACTGAGGAATATACCTACAGTAATGGTCAACGGTGACCCCATATTCATTCAATAAACCGATACTAAGGGCATATTAATTGTCAATATCTGCCATTTTATTTTTATCGCAAAAATCGCCGTCTTAATTCGGTTAATTGACACCTTAGAAAGATTGTTATCAGTTCAAAACGTCAGAAAGCAGGCCAAATTGTAAATGCGCTCCAAAATGGTAGTGGGTAATAAATCAATAATTTTCTTCGTGATCAATCAGATGTTGGATTATTCCCCTAGCATTCCATCACTACTCGAGTAGTAAACAGCTGAATACCGATAGGAAAATTTAACGAAAACGTGAAACGGTTTGCAAACACAACTAATGATGAAATGTCGGAGAAAAAACTGGCATAATAAAAGCATTACGGGCGTTTAGTTGGATACAGTGTCATATGAGGTTCAGCGACAACAATATTAGGCTCGGCTAAAGACTCGCAAAATGTTGTTCTCATTTCGCCTCGTGTGCACCGTATCCGCCAACTGAAAGTTTCATAACTTATGATAGTACGACAGAACGTTAAACTGTCTTCACGGAGGTGTTCAGTCGGGAATATAGTGGGGTTTCCCAAGATGTACTGCTTGTACACCAACTGAGGATATAGAGTTTCGATTTTCAATGCTACTATATTCTAAAGGAAGAAAGAAATATGCCTGTCTATGCTGAAATAACATTATGAGCCATAAAGATATAGAGTGACATTTCATGTTATAATTTCTCTCACAACCGGATCTCTACTTGTCAAAGGCTCAAACCAACCAGAGCCGTACTTCCTTGATAACTCTTCCTGTTTCGTCAAATATCGGCTACCATACTCGAAACCTTCCCTGAACACAGAAACTCGTCGTATTATCCAAATTTAACCCTTTACCTAACCTGAAAAGCAGACGACACATGCAAAAATAATTCTTGAGTAACTAATTTTTTTCATTTTTTGTCTCAAAAACATAGGTTATGACCCCTCGTTGGAACGAGCTAATGACCTATTATTCAAGAATTATTTTTGCAAGTGTCGTCTGCTTTTCATGTTAGGTAAAGGGTTAACGATGAAAATTGTTGTGAGTAACAAGCAGCGCCTCTCCCACTTTCTGTGGGAATCGCCATCGTGACTCACTGCAAAATATACCGAAATACCAAAGACGCGGAGCTCTTTCGTGTATTACATACATGCAGAGTTCAGTAAAATACAGTTTGCGCGCCGCCTCTTCAAGTACATGATTCCTTGAGACGTGCAGCAGCATGGGAAGTATACGACATTGGTCACCCATTATTTTACCAGCAAGGGCAAGGATTGTGAAACTGTTCTATCGAGATGACAATTCAATGTCCTGGATTCGTGCAACAAGGAAGGCAAAATAATAAAACAAACGAGGGGTCATAACCTATGTTTTTGAGACAAAAAATGAAAAAAATAATGAAAATTAATTGGCGATTTTTGAGAATAGCGCTGGCCGTTTTTGGCCGTTACGTTGGGTAAAGGGTTAACATATTTAATACATAGACAATAAACATATAGTGTGTTTTTATATCTGTGTTATACAACGAGTTGAAATATGGTTTATTTTTTCGAGGCTTCGCCGAGAAAAAATAAACCATATTTCAACGAGTTGTATAACACAGATATAAAAAAACACACTACATGTTTATTGTTTTTATCTGATAACAAACAGACACCCGTCTCGTGCGTCTACCCGACTTATATATGCTTCCCACGGGCCTCCAAAGAAAACCAGTCTACGAGACAAAAGAAATAGGACAAGACGCATAGAGTTGTGTCCCTTACATTACAAAATCGATGACGGCGATTGTAAAGTGCGATTGCACTTCTTGCATCATGTAACTGCGCTGGAACAAAATAAATTTCAACTATTTTATTAACAGTAACAAAACGGTGTTTCAGTAGAGTTATTCTTTTTTTGACATAGTTCCAGTTTTCTTCCGTGTTTTATGCTGTAGTCCCAATATAACAAATAATTTTGCGTTTTTTACAATTTTTACGAAGTGTTTTTTTTTCAGGTAGAGCAGACGAACTTTTAATTAGCGCAGTTCCGCGAGTACTTTTGGTCGAGGCCGTGACTATAAATAGTTCGCAGTCGCCGCATACTAATTACTATTAACATTCAAGTAATTTCTACAATGTTTTGAAGCAAAATTTTAGGTTGCCTTTATTGAAGCAAAATAAATAAGAAATGACACCATCAGAGGATTTTTACAAAGTGCAATAAGCGTACAATTAAAACCTGCCCTGTGATATAACGATGTTTCATGAATGAATGAATGAAAATGGAATTGAAAGAGGTTAGTTCGCATAAATTATAATTATAATTATATACAACACCCGTTGTATATACTTCAAGTATATACAACGGTTGTTATACTCTATGGTTATCAGATAAAAACGTATATTATACTATCAACACTAAAAAACACAAGGTATGATGCCACTTCTATGAAACAGTGAATAATTTACCGATCATGCACAAATAAACGGCAAGAATGCGTTCTGTTCACATGGCTGCCGCGCCATTTTGAGCCATAAAAAATTGGCAAATTTAGTTTTGATCTTCAAATTTTCCCAAATTTCACATCGTGACGCGAAAAATCAGGAAGTCCCGATCATCTCAATTACATATGGTCTTTCGACGAACTACGTGAAATGCATATTCCTATTATGCTGATTGTTCGACAATAGTATATCAGGGATGAAACGACCCTGATCAGGGGGACCCTGGTGGGGGACCCCGGAAGTGACGTCATGTAACGTGACCTAGTGGCGCCATGTTGGGTTGCCCTGTTAGCCCGCGTGAGCGGCCATGTTGTGGCGTCATTTCCATAGTGATACATGGTGTTAGTGCGCATGAGCAGCGCATTTTGTTCGGGTGATACGTGTTTCCGTCGTCCAAGGTTAGTAGTGTCCGAACTGTGAAAACGACTCTAAATATTGTCCAAAACAAAGTGGGAGAACTGGGAGGAGCAATCAGTAGGTGTTAAATTCAGAAAGTGCGACAAATGGGAATAAACCATTCAATTATTGTGATCCTCCTTCCAAATTTGGTATTATTTTTTGCCTGCTCATTGACGGCCAACTTTTTCTTAACGCAAAACTCTATGCATAATATTTTGAAAAGGGTTAATAACAGATGGCCATAATCAAAGTTACGAACGAAGTATAGCTCTAGAAGTAGCTTCAGCGCCTGATGAAGACATAAATCCTTGATCAAGGATACTGTGACAGAAATGGAGTCAGTTCGGACCGAAAATCGAGATTTAAGGCCCTTCGACAAGGACAACAACGTTGCATACAAATGGATGATGGACCCCAAGCGCCCCCCCCCCCCCCCCCCCCACACACACATACACACTTATTGAAGCTTTGGAGCCTTCTGACCTTTACCGAACGTAACGGCCAAAACCGGCCAGCGCTATTCTCAAAAATCGCCAATTAATTTTCATTATTTTTTTCATTTTTTGTCTCAAAAACATAGGTTATGACCCCTCGTTGGAACGAGCTCGTCGAGCTCGTTCCAACGAGGGGTCATAACCTATGTTTTTGAGACAAAAAATGAAAAAAATTAGTTATTCAAGAATTATTTTTGCAAGTGTCGTCTGCTTTTCATGTTAGGTAAAGGGTTAACGATGAAAATTGTTGTGAGTAACAAGCAGCGCCTCTCCCACTTTCTGTGGGAATCGCCATCGTGACTCACTGCAAAATATACCGAAATACCAAAGACGCGGAGCTCTTTCGTGTATTACATACATGCAGAGTTCAGTAAAATACAGTTTGCGCGCCGCCTCTTCAAGTACATGATTCCTTGAGACGTGCAGCAGCATGGGAAGTATACGACATTGGTCACCCATTATTTTACCAGCAAGGGCAAGGATTGTGAAACTGTTCTATCGAGATGACAATTCAATGTCCTGGATTCGTGCAACAAGGAAGGCAAAATAATAAAACAAAGATACTCCTCTCCCATCTCAAAAAAAAAAAAAAAAAAAAAAAAAAATAAAAGAGAAGAAAAAAAAAGTGTTGCGGATACAGGAACCTCGCTAGGATTTTTCAAGGTGAGACTTGTCTTCATTTTTGAAGATGGGAGATGGGATACAAGAAGAGATCTTGTTTTGTGTATCCCTGTTTCAAATTCTATTTTTTGGGGGGGGGGGGGGGGGCACGAGATGTAGAGCACGTCTTTCTCGAGACCACCTTTCGGGTGCACAAATTCCCTCTCCTGTGAGCTCACACCCTACATAACGCTATATTTCATGACATTTCGCCCCTATACAATGTAGTGAATGTACCCTTCTGACATCTACTTTTCTTCCCCGCAATGTTCCTTTTCTTCACTGCCACACCCTGTACACAAAAACGTTTGCCCAAAACTCACCCAGATGTGGATAAGTGGTCTCTCTACTCGGTTACGAAACTTCCCGACTGGACAGGTGCCTTCAAGAATTCCAGCTTAAAGGAAATTCAGTTACTTCTCACCCCTCCGATATTTAGACCTTTCGAGCGTAGAATTTAATGATTTTCGGCATTTTAAAATAGCGCGACATTTCATTTACTTATTTAGAGTCCAGAATTTACATGTTTTTCGACTGAAAATTCATGAAAATAATAGATGGGGGATTTGAAGTGGATTTAGAAACTCTCTATAGCCAAGATTATGTAATATACAAAAGCCATCCATTATTTTTTCTTCATTGACTCTTCATTGTTTTCTTAACCCTTTACCTAACACGAAAGGCATAAGACACTTGCAAACTAAATTCTTGAATAAATAAAAAAATTTCATTTTTTGCGTCATTTATTTATTTATTGGTGTTTAAGGTCACACATTTCTACACAGTGGCTAATCATAACCACGACAGTTTTACGGGTGGAGGAAGCCGGAGTATCCGGAGAGAACCACCGAGCCACGGCGAGCAACTGTCAGCTCCCCAACATATTAACTCCACACAAGAAGGGTTAGTATTGGTTGAAGACGGCGCATCATCGACGTTGCAGTACGCCTTATAAGTTAGTACACAGCGTCACCATGCCCCCACGTGGGCATTGGGGGTGAAGTGTCTTCTCCAAGGACTCATCGCGGTTGCTTCAGGTGGGATTCGAACCGAGGACCTCTCAGCTTGCAGCCTGCGCCTCTACCAACTGAGCCACCGCGCCCCCATTTATTTATTTATTGAAGTTTAACGACACTTTCGACAGCCGGGGTCACCTCGTGTCGGGCAGTTTTACGGGGTGGCGGAAGCTGGAGTACCCGGAGAGAACCACCGGGCAACGACGAGCAACTGTCAGACTCCCCAACGTAAAACTCCACAGGGAGGGTTAGCTTTGGCTGAAGACAGGTGCACCATCGACGGGTAGTACACCTTAGTACACAGCGCCACGCTGCACCCACGTGGGCAATCGGGATTAAGAGCCTTGGCCATGGACACAACGCAGTTACTTACCCCTGACGGGGATCGAACCGTGGACCTTAACAGTCAAGATGATGTCGTGTCGGGCAGTTTTACGGGGGGGGGGGGGGCGCAGTGGGGGGGGGGGGGGGGAGTACCTGTTGAGAACCACAGAGCGACGGTTAATAACTGTCGGACTATGCAATGTAGCTGAAGGTAACTGTACCCTTGTGGGGCCCTACGCCTCAGTTCACAGCGCCAGTCAGCGTGAACTGGCTGAATACAATAATACTCTGCCCAACTACTGTTCGTTTGGGTAAGGATTTTTTCGGGGTGGGAGGACACAGCTAAATTTTTACCGCTTGCATCGTACGCGATATGACTCGGGTTTGGTATTATTGAAAAGTCTCTCCTGGCTGCTTCTAGATGGAACGGGAGTAATTGGAAAATTATAAAAAAAGTATATTTGAAATGAAGCCTTCTGAGACAGTAAAAAATATTTCAACCATAATTCTACAGCCCTGTCGCAGTAAGCTTAATAGTTTACCTAAAGCAACGCCCAAAAACCGGCCAATGCTTTTCGAAAAAAAAAATAAAAAAAAATGGCCGATCAAATTTCATTTTTTGTCTAAATAACGTAGCCTTTGACCCCGATTGAAACAGGCATGTTATTTACAATTGTCGTCTACTATTCGGTTTAGGTAAGTAAGAGGCTGGGGCGCGGTGGCTCAGTAGGTAGAGGTGCAAGCTGCAAGCTGAGGGGTCCTTGGTTCGAAACTCACCTACGGCAACCGCGTTGTGTCCTTGGGTAAGACACTTCACACCCATTGCCCACGTGGAGCACGGTGGCGTCATGTACTAATGCGAACTGCACGTCGATGGTGCACTTGTCTTCAACCGATGCTAACCCTGCTTGTGTGGAGTTGGAATGTTGGGGAGCTGACAGTTGCCTGCAGTTGCTCGGTGGTTCTCTCCGGCTTCCTCCACCGGTAAAACTGTCATGGTTAGCCATTATGCAGAAATATGTGACCTTAAACACCAATAAATAAATAATAAATAAATATATAGGTAAGAGGCTGAACCATTACATCTCCACAACGTTTTCTTTTTATGTCGCCCATTTTTATATGCTGATTTTTTGCTGACAGTCTACGTACCCACTAGTCTACCAGCCCTTCTGGAAATCTGATCTCGCACGCCTCAAAGATAATTTAATGTATTAACCCTTTACCTAACACGAAAGGCAGACGACGCTTGCAAATAAAATTCTTGAATAACTAAGCTATGTTTTCGAGACAAAAAAGTGAAAAAAATAATGAAAATTGAATGGTGATTTTTTGTGAAATAGCGATGGCCGGTTTTGGCCGTTGCTTTAGGTAACGGGTTAAAACAAACAAATCGGCAAAGCTGAGCAATGCTTTAACTTAGGACAGCCTTCATTTCTTCAAGTTGCGCTTCCCAAAGAGACATGTCGTTTTAAGTACAAAGAGCTCACCCAGCTCCTTACGAGGACATCATATGGTACGGTTTTACAGAAAATTGGGTTTCTGTTTTTTCTTGTCAATGGGTGTGTTTAGGGAGACAGATTGTAAATGACACCTTCTTGTCGGGACAGTAAAGGGTCAACAGATTAACCTCTCACCTAACGAATCGGCCACATCCGCCGTGTATTTTACAAATTGAGCAGTTGCCTTTTTAAACAAATTTCAACAAAACCATATCATGTTCCCCCCCCCCACCATACCCCCCACCCACCCCCACCCCCCCCACCCCCACCCCCACCCCCGCATTGGAACGAGCTCGCTTCATTGAGGGTCGAGTGTTATGGTTTTTGTTGAAATCTTTTGAAAAAAAATATCTAAAATAAATTTTGACATCGTGTGCGTTGGGTAAAGGGTTGAGTGACATAATCCTTAGCTGAAAAACTGGATTCCCGATACGCATTATTTATATATTTATTAGTGTTTATGGTCGCATACTTCTGCACAATGGCTAATCATGACCACAACATGGAGAAAAAGTCAAGCTAAGTCAATCGTTTATACCCCATGTTGCCTATTTTAGAGGACACGCACCCCAAGCATTAGTGACTGGGTCCTATTTTACCAGTGAAACAGAGCTAGTTTACCACAGTAAACAAGCACTGCTTCACTTCCAGGGTTCCCACGGGGGCCGATACGCATTTAACTTATATGTTGCATGCGGATATTCCTGTCCAGGACATAAATTATCTTGCAACTAAAATAACTTTTATTTGGGAATATTAAACCTAATTTATTTATTTTAATATTTATTCCCATGTAAACTGAATGGACGTTTTGACCAATGATAGCTTCAGTTAAATTTATTTTTTTTTTTCAAATCTAGTCATGGCTGCTTCACAGCAGCCATGACAAGATTTGATAACAAATATTTTGAAAATACTCAGCTGTTTAAAGAACAGCTGATCCTAACTGTGCTGGGACACAGTTAGGATCTCCTCTGCTCTTTCATTTTTAACTGTGAACATAAACTTTCTTTAATCCTTTACCTGACGAATCGCCCGCGTAAAATGCAAATTGAGCAGTTGAAAAAAATACATTTTTCAAAATATTTCAACAAAACCATATCATGTGACCCCTCATTGGAACGAGCTCATTGAGCTCGTTCCAATGAGGGGTCACATGATATGGTTTTGTTGAATTTTTTTAAAAATTAAAAAAAAGTTATATTTATTTTTAAAATAATAAAGTTTGATATCGTCTGCGATGGGTAAAGGGTTAAATCAATATCAAAAATAATTATAATGATGATATCTTTTGACATTGCTCGAATCCAGTAATAACCTAAAGGTCTTCAAAAGTGATAAAGTCGTCGTCATCAGAAGGATCTGATATATTACACACACATATATGGCTCACTTCACTGTCGCGAGGAATACCAGAAAATTGTGTCATTGTTATTTTTAACCGTATATTCACTAATCGGTGAATCATAACATAAATCATGAACGATTCCCTATTCTCCAAACATTATATTCACATTTCCCCTATTTTTAAACATTTTATTCAGAAAACTGTTTCTTTTTCGCCCAAATCCAATGCTGATTACTACGGAAGCGTATTGCTGCCACGCTAGAAAAAAAAAATTAAGTTTCGTAACTACGAAAACATTTTCGTAAGTACGAAAACTTTTTCGTAACTACGAAAACACTTTCGTAAGTACGAAAACTTTTTCGTAAGTACGAAACCACTTTCGTAAGTACGAAAACTTTTTCGTAACTACGAAAACTTTTTCGTAAGTACGAAAACACTTTCGTAACTACGAAAACTTTTTCGTAACTACGAAAACATTTTCGTAAGTACGAAAACACTTTCGTAAGTACGAAAACTTTTTCGTAACTACGAAAACACTTTCGTAAGTACGAAAACACTTTCGTAAGTACGAAAACTTTTTCGTAACTACGAAAACACTTTCGTAAGTACGAAAACACTTTCGTAACTACGAAAACACTTTCGTAAGTACGAAAACTATTTCGTAACTACGAAAACACTTTCGTAAGTACGAAAACACTTTCGTAAGTACGAAAACTATTTCGTACCTACGAAAACACTTTCGTAAGTACGAAAACACTTTCGTAACTACGAAAACACTTTCGTAAGTACGAAAACTTTTTCGTAACTACGAAAACACTTTCGTAAGTACGAAAACACTTTCGTAAGTACGAAAACTTTTTCGTAATTACGAAAACACTTTCGTAAGTACGAAAACAATTTCGTAACTACGAAAACACTTTCGTAAGTACGAAAACTTTTTCGTAACTACGAAAACTTTTTCGTAAGTACGAAAACACTTTCGTAACTACGAAAACACTTTCGTAAGTACGAAACCACTTTCGTAAGTACGAAAACACTTTCGTAAGTACGAAACCACTTTCGTAAGTACGAAAACTTTTTCGTAACTACGAAAACTTTTTCGTAAGTACGAAAACCTTTTCGTAACTACGAAAACACTTTCGTAAGTACGAAAACTTCTCCACACGCTATAGAAACACTTTCGCAAGTACCAAAACTCATCTAGTCTGAACACTCTGCAACGTTCCGGGTTGTTTGCAAGTCAAAATGTCGGAAATTAAAGCAGCTATTTCGTTATATTTTTCTATGGGCCTTAGCCACCGGGAAATACAGCAATATCTTTCAAAGTTGAATGATATCAATATTAGTATTAGAACTTTGAGACGACATTTGAAAAGGGCTTCCTTATTTCGAAGGCGGCATAGATCAAATATTTTAGAAGTTGCGATGTTTTTAATGGGAGAAATCGAAACATCCCGGCAGTTATATGGCTATAAACTCATGCATCTTAGATGTGTACAGAATGGATTTGTTGTGACACAGGAAACTGTGAGGATTCTATTGCAAATAATTGATATTGAAGGTGTAAAGAAAAGGACAAGACGTCGACTCAGAAGGAGAATCTACTTAAACCCCGGGCCGAACTTTGTATGGCATGTTGACTCCTATGATAAACTGAAACCGTATGGAATATGCATAAATGGGGCAATTGATGGTTACTCGAGATTTGTTCTTTGGTTAAAAGCGTATATTACAAACAGCGACCCAAAGGTTGTGGGATATTATTTTGTGGAAACAGTACAGGCTCTTGGGGGCTGTCCAGCTCGTGTACGGGCTGACCGAGGTACAGAAAATGGATACATTGAGGGAATACAAAAATTTTTTAGACTTGAGCACACAGATCCTTTTTCAAGACACAGTTTCATATATGGTTCCAGCAACCACAACCAAAGAATAGAATGTTGGTGGTCATATCTGAGACAACGAAATGCACAGTACTGGCTTAACAAGTTCAACGAACTGAAGGAAGCTGGCTTATTCACTGGAGACTTTCTTGACAAGAACCTTATTCAGTTTTGTTTCCTCAACTTGATACAGGTAAGGTTTTATTACTGACTAGGCATCTGTCGTTAATGATTGTTAACTGCACGTGATAGCTAAGGCAGGCTCGTTTACCCCACCCCCTCTAATTTCCACGCCTCCTAAGTTTCCCACACCAAATACTCAGTAATGGGAAAATGAGAAAACAGCCACAAAAGCGGGAAATTATTGCCTACTTCTTTGAATAGTTTTATTTTTGAAGACAGAGTCTGAAGCGCAATTTTCGAGATTTTCAGTCTGAACAGTAGGGGAAGGGTAAATGGTGAGTGTTGGTCCAACAAATATAAGGGAAGGGTTTTGAACTTTTGGCCGAATCGCTACTAAGTATTAACAGGAAGAATTTGAGATCTTGGAAAAATGAAAGGCTCCAAATGAATTTTTGGAAGAGTTTACATGCGGTGTTACTATTGGAAATTATGAACCCTTCTCCCAAAGCCTCGTTCCTTGCAGTGATGTTTTCTTAAGTGAAAGAGAACGGTAAATCGGAACCGCGTTGCTGGAGAGCACGGAGGGCGTTCCCAGTCTCGGTAGACGCGGTCTGAGGGTCCACCCCGGGAAAGATTTTGAAAATACATAGCTCCAGATGCCCTTTTCATTGTATTCCAGACTTTCCAGTTGTCTGATTGACAGAACAGGGAAGACAAATCTTGCTTATACTGTGTTCACAGATTATGGATGGCAAAAGATGTCTCTTTTAAATGCATCATGTCTTTGTAAAACACCATTTTCACATAGCGCCATCTTACACCCGGGGCTCAATTTGCCCCCACAAACCGGCTTTATTTATCAACATTGCACACGTGTGTACTGAGTTTTATTACACCCCTAACGTCTAATTATAATAGGAACCGGTAAAAAATAAATTGCGTTCTCCTCTCACTAGTGAGATCAAACACCTCGGTGATTAACATTTTGTGTGAACTTGAAATTTACAAATGAATTTTCACAAGCGCAAAACAAAAGTTGTTCGCTCTCCACTAGTGAGTATAACAAGATGTGATCTGTATCAGAGGAAACAGCGATCAGCTGATTGTGTAAACAGATTTCTTGCGTGGCACAGGCGTCGGTTTGGGTCGTTTCAGTTGAAGCTTCAAATGAAAGGGGTGTAATAAAAAGAAAATCTAATGTTTCCTCGTGAATACAGTGATTAATCTCATTCGTGAGTGAGAGAATTTGTATTTTCACTCGCAGCTCTCAATCACTCATGAGATAAACCCGGTAGGCCAATTCACAAGAAAATATTAGATATTATCTATGTTGATCGGCATTGGAAGCTTCATTTTTCGTCTCCGTTTTATCAATTAAAATTCGAGAATTTACTAATCTGCGTTTGTTCTTATCCCGGAAGAGAACAATGGTTGGGTGTTAGAAATTTGTGTATTTTGTGAAAATAATAATAATAACAAGATTTTCTTGGGCGTTTGGCTCCATTATCTGACCGCTATCAGTGATTAGCAGCAATACGGTCATTAGCGGCCCTCGGCTATCGCATCAGGCCGCTAATGACCGCTGGGCTGCTAATCACTGATAGCGGTTCGATAATGGAGCCCAACGCCCTCGAAAATCTTGTTTTGTATACCTACTATCAATTACCAACACATTAACAGTAATTTACGTAGACGGTAAGAAAGCCCAACAGACTTATAAATAGACTTGCTGGTCGATATTGGCTATTTATAGCCATTATCGACCGGGGACCGGTGATATGACGTCATGATCTACTTCCGGAAGCGTTGTTTATGTTTACAGTTTGCAGACGACAAACGTCAATATAAGTAATAATAAGTAATAAGTAATAAAAGTCATGTCGCAATTTTGAATATTTAACGGATAAACCCAGCAATCCTACTGATACTACTGTGTCTGAATGCAAAGTACCACAGAGCGGTATTGATAATAATAAGATTTTTTTTTTTGGGGGGGGGGGGGGGGGGATTTGGCTCCATTATCGGGCCGTTATCAGTGATTAGCAGCCCTACGGTCATTAGCGGCCCTCGGCTATTGCCTCGGGCCGCTGGGCTGCTAATCACTGATAGCGGTCCGATAATGGAGCCTAACGCCTTCGAAAATCTTGTTATTGTATAAATGGTCTATTGTACACGACTATCAAATGCCGAGGATAAGACTTCTGAGAGATAAGTACGGAAGTGTATTAGGGACATGATAAAACATAATTCCCAGACACAGAAAGTCGAAATTTCAACTTTTTATCTCGAAATTTCGACTTAAAATCTCGAAATTTCAACTTTTTATCTAGAAATTTCGACTTTTTGTCTTGACATTTTGTTTTTAATTTCGAAATTTCGAGATTTTATCTCGCTTGGTATGCACGTGCTCTTCTTTTCATTGGCATTGTGAGATAGATTCCGATACACTGCGGTCTGATTTCTAACAAATTCTCACCCAACCGACGGGATACGAATACTTCCCACTCACCCCAACCCTTGAGAGTACCGTTAACTCACTTTTAAATAAAATGGATGTCTTACCCAACCCGCCATTATGGATCACAAAAAAGCGATATACCCCAAAAATTTCAATGCATGCATACGTCTCCCACCCTCTGATAATTAATGCCGCTTCAGCACCCCCACCCCATCTCCCAATCCCAGAAATTGCCGCCCAGTAAATATCACTGAAGTATTTATTTATTTATTTATTTATTTATTTATTTATTTATTTATTTATTGGTTTTTAAGGTCATATGTTTCTGCACAATGGGTAATCGTGACCGCAACATGGAGATAAAGTCAAGTTTAGTCAATCGTTTATACATTTTAGAGAACTTCCACCCCAATCATTGATGAATGGCTCCTATATTTTAACGGTAAAACAGCGCTTTTGCTTTTTTACAACAAGAAACGAACACTCAGCACTATTTCACTTCCCGGGGTATCCACGGTGAATCACAGGAGTAGTCTACCCTTACGAAGAGATGTTGCCCAGTAAATATCACTTGGGTATTTCCCCTTTCGAGGATGTGCTACGTTTTACCCAGTACACTGCCGAAATATTACAGAAGAAAATATAAAAAAAAGTGAATCAAAACGAGACACATGCCACCCAAAGGATAAACAGCAAATACACCTCAAACTCCGACCCCCCCTCCCCCCCCCCCCCCCCCCCCCCCCGACAACCACCAAAACTAAGATAATTTTCAGGGGTGGACTGCCAGAAGTTTTTTCTGTTAGTTTTTGAGCAGCTCACTGGGTAAAAGTAATATTTACTGGACTCCACTTTCCGAGGGTGGGAGAAGCATGTGCGCACTGAGATCATCTGGGTGTATTTCGCCGTAAACTTTTGGAAGCTGTGTAATCAGGGGTATTACATTCTTATGCGAACGGATTGGCAAATTCGATTGGCAAAACTGGACATTTTTGGGCTTGGACTGTTTTACTTATCCGGAAAAAAGCAATACACCGCGTGGAGGGCTATGATTTTGTAATTTTTTACTGGGGTTTAACGACACTTCCAACAGATAGACGAATGGTTGAAAAGGGATGCAATGGCCGCCCCAAACCCAGTTATAAATACCAAGAAAAGGAGCGAAAGGGGAACTCGTGTCCGTTCTATAGGGTGAGAAACTGTTAGAAATCAGAAAGCCGGTGTCTCTTTATATACACGCTAATGCATATACAAGGGAATTATTTTACTTGTCTTAGCGTTATCAACACATTGTGGTGGTAGCTGCGCGCGCGTGTGTGTTTGTGGAAGGGAGAGGGGTGGGGGGGGGGGGGGGTGCGCACATGTATTCATATCTGGATAAGACAGATATAGGGAAGGTATGCAGCCAAAAAAATATTTACTTGGAAGAGTCATGTAGATTTTTGTGAGGATGTTACAGTTTCAAAAATTATGAGTCTTTCCCACTGAGTGCGGGTTTGGTTGTTTGTATTTTTAATAGTCATGTGACACCGAGTTGGGCAGTTTAACGGTGGGAGGAAGCCAGAGAGAACAATGGTGCAGCGGCGAACAACTGTCAGACTCTCCCGCGCATTAACCCTGCACAAACAGAATTAACTGCGGTTGAAAGCAAGTGAATCATCGACATGCCACACTTTTTTGTACATAACGTTACCTTGCCCCCCACTAAACGGGATTAAGTGTCTTTATCCAACGCAGTTACCGCTGATCAGGGTCGAACTGTTGATCTTTCGGTTTAAAGTCCAATTCTCTAAACACTTCGTTACCGCTCCCCCATTGAATTAGTAGATTAAATATTATCTACGGGTTTAATGTGCATGGTGGGAGGGGGGGGGGGGGGGAGGTTAATGTTTATGGCATTGTTTTAAGTGAACAAGTGTTCTTTTTAAACATTTCTTTTGACCTGTTAAGGGGTGTGTGATGGATGAACCGAGCGGTCCACTCAAGCCTGCCAGTGATCGGAGCTTTGAACTTCAAACCGAGAGGTTCAGGGTCTGATCATGAATAGCGATAACGGCATTGTGCCCTTGGGTAAGGCACTTAATCCCGATTGCCCACATGGGGGCACGGTATCTCTGTGTACGACAAGGCGCAGTTGCCTTCAACCAATGCTGATTTCAGTAAAACGCTGAACGCCAGTGTAAATAAACTTTGGAAGAGTATTGGTGCCACCAACACAAGTGATGGTCAGCATGCAGCCCATAGAGACCGAAACTCTGCTGAAATAACCAACAATTATCTGGCTATACCTTTTTTTTCCAGAGCTGAATACAGGTGAGTCCCACCCCCACTACCACCCCCACCCCCATTAGAATGCACTACAATTCACCGGCTTCTGATTTCTAACAAAATCTCCCCCTACCGACCGGACACGAATGAAATCCCCCTCCCCCCCCCCCCCCGAACCTTGCCATATCTGCCAGCTTGGGGTAGGCCTCCTTTTCATTCATTAACGATCACTCCAAGTGGAATATTGTTTTCCGAACGAGTACCACAGGCCTCATCCAAACAAATGCCAAATTTTGTCCATCGACTTTGCCATCCGTTGCCTATTGGTAAATAACAATTTAGTCCAACCCCGCCCGGCATCATAAATTTGATGATCAAATAAACTGACGCTCTATTCCAAACCGTATTTAAACCGGATTTACAAAATCTGCAACTTAACAAATGCTGTGCCACGACGAATTTACCAATCGCTAGGGGTCGCGGTGGCTTAGTAGGTAGAGGTGCAGGCTGCAAGCCGAGAGGTCCTCGGTTTGAATCCCACCTGCCGCAATCGCGTTGTATCCTTGGGCAAGACACTTCACCCCCATTGCCCACGTGGGGGCACGGTGGCGTTGTGTATTAATGCGTATTGCACGTCGATGGTGTACTTGTCTTCAACCAATACTGGTCCTGCTTGTGTGGATTGGTATGTTGGGGAGGCTGACAGTTGTTTGCTCGCCGTTGCTCGGTGGTTCTCTCTGGGTACTCCGGCTTCCTCCACCCGTAAACCTGTCCGACATGAGGTGGCCCTGCATGTCGAGAGTGTCGTTAAAACCCAATAAAAACATTCCAATAAAATACCTAACTACACACGTTATCGATAAGTACTGTTAAATGACATTGCAATAAAAGTCTTAAGAGCGATTTTATAAAATACATGAGGCTCCGTGAAGACGTCCCACAACTTCGGATGCCTTCCCCATCCCACCATTATAACCCACAAAAAGAGCGATACACCCAAATGATTTCAGTGCACGCATATTTCTCCCACCCGCTTATACGCAATGCAGTGAAAGTTGCCCCCACCCCCCCCACCCCCACCTTCCCACTCCCACACACACCTCTCGAAAAGTGTTGTACGGTAAATATCTCTGGAGTGGCTCATCCTTGTGAAGATATGCGACTTTCATCCAGTGCAGTGCCTCACAATTACAGCAAAAAATAAAAAAAATCCTGGAAATAATGGCCTTTCATCCCTAATTCAACTTCCAACCCACCCAGCGTTTCTCCATTTCGAATCCCGGCGCACCAACACCCACATTAGATGAAGATCAAACTATGAAGAAGCGTCATTGTGTGCACAAAGGGTAAAAACGCAACACCGTCGCATCTGATAAGGCTACCAACTGTACTACAGAAAGTCTAAATTTCGTGATAAAAAGTCCAAATTTCGAGATTTTAAGTCCAAATTTCAAGATTTCAAGTCCACATTTGGGGATTTTAAGTCGACATTTCGAGTTAAAAAGCCGAAATTTCTACTTTCTGGGTCTGGGAATTATTTTTTTATCGTGTCCCTAATACGCTTCCGTAGATAAGAGAGAAGTGGGATTTGAAAAAACGGTCGTAGGAGGTCGCAGTTTACTACACTTCTTCGTATCGAATACGTGGAAAGAGTCAATTACAGTGAAAACTTTTAAGAGATTGATTCTTTATCTGACGTGTATTTTGCATCCGTTGGAAACTACCTAGGAAAAAAGGGTAAGAACCTCACAGATGATGGGCACGCGGACAGTCCGTCGTAGTAAAGGCTATTTTCGAGGTACTCATATTTCCGAGGGATCAACGGCGGCTGGGGACCATCGGGGTCGTGGGGGTTGTCGGAGTTGGGGTTCCTGGACCACCGGGCCGACAATGGGCCCCAGGCTACCTAAAAGAACTTATTGACTTTTTGCAAGAAGATTTGCAACGGCCTCCTTATGAACCAACCACCCAATTTTGAGTTTGGGGTACCCATACATAGGACCGAGACCCTGTCACCCTGGTGATAGTCCACTTACGCCCACTGAGTGAGCCGTCACCGAGTGGGATCGGGGATCAAACCAGAATACCACTCCGATTCCAAAGAATATTACCATTTTTCAGTCTTTCATTGATATGTCATCTCACGAAATCGAGTATCTGTGACCGGAAATATCAAGACAAGGCGTAGTGGGCATTGGAGGTCATGTGTCGAGCGGAGGAGGTGAGTGGGTCTAGTGGTGTATCACTTGTACTAGATTTTCACCCTAAAAGTCATCAAAACGTTCCATTTGATAGCACACTTCAAAAGTTTTCCAACTCCTATCAATACTCGCCCTTGCCCGCGAGATCACACCATCCTCATCTCCCCCATCCTATTCAAATTGCATTGATGATCATAGCACGCCGGTACCGAAGGCATTATGCCGGAGACATTATAGAACAACTATCAAAAACGTCTGGGAACTCGACCCTGCCTCCTGGACACCATGTCGAAGGGATACTGCTTGCGCGACTATATATTCGACATATCAAGCGATCCTACAGCGCGGTTTATTTTGCTGAGAGAGAAAAATAGGACCAATTCCCTAGCTTCAGTTGCTCTGTCCCAAGGAAACGCCCACGGAAGAGGTTGGAAGTTTCATAAGTCTACAATTTCGCCCAATCAGTAAATACAGTGACTGTGCCAATTAACTCATCTATATAATACGATCAATGTACCCCCCCCCCCCCCCCCCACCCCAGTATCACACCGGGAACCGGGACACTTTTAAGAATAGTTTGTTACAGCAGGACACGGTCGAGGAGCTCTTGGATAATTTGATAATTTAAAAAATATTCTAAGCTCGCCTGTATCACTGCCCGCATGCACATGACTGAATACCCACCTCCAACCCCCTCATGCGATTACCTCATGACATAATCTCTTGAAGTGTTCTTCGGCATATAATTTCAGTAACATAACATCTTTTGCCAGTGAGAGATTAGATTTCCAAAAAGTATTCCTTTATTAAACTATTAATAGCAGCTTTTTTTTTGGGGGGGGGGGGGGGGTCTGCAGTGGCGGCGCCAGAGTTACAAAAGTGAGGGGGTACAGTTGGGCATTGCCCAATGCGCAGCGGCGGCCTCGTCCCCTCCCGAAGTTGCGAAATTTTTAAAACTTACGTTGTAAATGGTGTTCTCTGGAGCATTCTCAGACAATTAAATTAAAACAGTTTTATCCTTTTGAAACTTATTGTTTAGGTCTTTCAGTTATAGAAAACGTCGTACATGGCGACATTTTAACGGAAGAACGCTGTTGTAAAGTGCGAGCACAAAGCACCAAACGACACTCAAATCGAAAATGAAAGTAGGCTGCATTCCCAACAGATGCGTTGCACGCTCTCGATTCTAGCATTCCTCGAATACTCTTAGGTGGTATGTTTCAGAGCGTTTGAACGCGGCACTCCTTGTTGCAATTTGGGCTCTCGACTCATGTTTGTTGTTTTCAGCTAATGTGAGAAAAATTAAAATGATCATATTTTTTTACTACGCTTGGCGAAAAAAGTGGAGGGGTAAGTACGCCCCCCCCCCCCCCCCCCCCACCATGGCGCCGCCACTGGCAGTCTGCTGAAGTTTATCCCCAGGATCATCATAAAGGGCGGCTTGATGGACCAGTTGCCCCTTTAACCTAAAGGAGCCCGCATACTGTAGGGGAAAAAGTGCCCTAAAATCGGCGCAATTGTTGTGTTGTCTTGGGAGAGGCCCTTACTTCATATAATGGGCGTATCGCTGCAGTACCAGCGTTACAAAAATGTTAAAAATATTTATTTCATGTCAATCTATCTATCTTTTCAGATTGAATTGGACAGTGTCGTTCAGATTTGGAACAGTCATCGAATCCGTCCATATCGCAACCGTGCGTCGCCATGTGATAGACCTATTACCTTGTATGGGCTTCCACGGAGTTTTGGGGCAGAAGATTACAAATGCAATGTGACTGAGATACACCTGCAAATGGCGAAGGGAGAGTGTGTTTCTCACGAGCCTTACAGCTGCGATAAAGATCTATTTGATTTGTGCTGCTCAATGATGACAGAACATGATATTCAAGTTCCCTTTCACCCAGAAGAAGCATTTCGCTTGTATGAATTTTTAAGATCAAACGTGCATGCAGTACTCTCGGCAGAATAAACAATGCATGGCATACCGCATACTTCATAAACTGCGTGGGCCTTTTGCTGAAACATTTTTGAAAAATAGAACTTTTGTAACTGCAAGAACTCTTATCAAATACGAAAACATCTCCATAACTGCAGAAAAGAAGGAAAAACAAAGAAAAAAAATCAGGCCTCCGTTCGTACAAGCGCTTGTTGTAAAAACAGGTACACTCCCGATAGTACGCAGAGTTCATTATGTCAAGGCCACGTTATTAACATCATAAGTACAAAAACCTTTCCGTGTTCTCTTTTTTGACATCTGAAAACTTGTTTTCTATGCCCCCGTGAACCTCTCAGGAGCATTATGTTTTCACCATATTCGTCCACCCGCCCGTCCGTCCGTCCGTCCGTCCGTCCGTCCGTCCGTCCGTCCGTCCGTCCGTAAGTCCATCCGTCAGGCGCCCGTCTGTTAACTTTTGGATTCAGTCCATTAACTAAAGCACAGTTTATTTGGTCAAATCAAAATGTTATGGGTTACTTGTGGATGACTAAACAATGCTTCCTTTCGATTTTGGTCCCGCTAACCAATTCAATATGGCCATACTGAATTTGGTTTCCGTTCAATAACTAATGAATACTGACTCGAATATTTTTTTTTAATTATGCATTATTGGTGTGTCTAGAGGAAGCTTCCTTTCGATTTTGGGCCGGTCAGATGAAACAAGATAGCCGCCAGTGTCTCATTCATTATGGCGAACATCTTGAATTTGGTGTCCGTCCGATAACTGCTTACTCGAATCATTTTTATTTTTACTTACCCATCGTCGGTGTCCAGAGGAGGCTGAACCAAGATGACCGCCAGTGGCCAATTCATTATGGCTTCCATGGCGGCCATCTTGAATTTGGTTTCCGCCCAATAACTAATGGATACTGACTCGAATCAATTTCATTTTTTGTTATGCATTATTGGTGTCTAGAGGAAGCTTCCTTACGAATTTAGAAGTTTACTTTTGATTTGGGTGATGTCCCGATAAACTTACCTGCTCTTTTATGCCACTCTCAGGGGCATATGTCACGCTTTGCGTTGCTCTTGTCTTTCTTTGTAAAGGGGAACAATATACGTAACTATACGGAAGCTGATTATGGTCACTCGAAACAAATATATTTATTGCGAATTTTCACAATAGTTTTGTGAGTACATGCCAGTTTTGCGAATTTTCACACCCAATTTGATTCGATAAGTTCTATTCTCTGCATGAACTAAGTTGATATTGCAGCTTTGTCCGCACAAGGCCGGGGCAATAGAAATCGTGCTCTGCCCCGACCCTCTCTCTTTCTCTGAAAACTAACAATTCAACCCAGTACAAACCTACCCTCTCAACCAACCCTTAGCGAATGAATGTCTCCGAGTGTGCATAGTTTGTGCAGCGGCGTACCTTATAGAGGAGCACTCTCTCCACACTTTCTTGTCAAATGGTGGGTAAAACATCAGTGATCGGTAAGAACAGCAGCAACTTCCAGCAGGACCTGTGGCCTGGCAACGACCGCAGATAAGCCCTTATTATTAATCTGATTTTCTTTCTTCCCCTTGTTTCATTTTCCAGATGCATGGATACTATATATGATTCAGACAAAAGATGCAAATAAGTTGGAGTGTTTGGTATTTGGCCCAAGCAGTGACTAAGATCCGTGGGTGTCTACGGGCCTGCCCCCCCCCCCAAGTTCCCACAAGGCCCCCCCCCCCCCCTAATTAGATCAGTACATAGTTACCCCAGCTCATATATATTAAGTTAAATATATGAAACTGATTCTCAGAACATCCACAGCATTAATAATTTAGAGCGCATATTATCTTGTATTTCAGCACTAAGAACCCTAAACCCTAATCTCAGTTGGACAACTTACCACATTAGGCTTACCTGGATTGGCAACGCAGGTAGACCTAAGGTGGTGAGTGGTCTTATTGAGACTTAAGGTAATGGTCTGCATTGAGAAATGCAGTAAGCCATCCTGTGGGGGTTTACACCACCTCACCACACATGATAGGGAGGGGGTAGAGGCCCTTTATGTCATTCCACGCTGCCTTTTTGTTATTTCAGTTATTTGCTGGACCCCCCCCCCCCCCCCCCCCACGGATGTACCTGTGACCCCACAACCTTCAACTCCTGGATCCGCCACAAGGCCTGACAAAACTAGCTAGAACGGGACAATATAAAAGACATCTGAAAAATAGAAGGTAAATGTTATGTTCTCGTGGGTAAATTCTACCCCCCCCCCCCCCACACACACACACACGCACAATCTCTATTTAAAAAAGTATAGGTACGCTCCTTAGTTTCTGCACTCTTTCTTCTCTCCTTTCTGCTGGTATATGCGACGATGGAGGCATTCAACAACCTGAAACTTCTGATTTTCTATGCCCTATCCACTCACCAACACTCGCCATAAAACATATCTTGTGTCACGACCTCGACCAGTCTGTCCACCCTTAGTATTACTACACTAACCTACTCAGTAACTTCACTCGATCCTGTACCTCCAACCCAGGGCTCCATGCCCTCGAAACGAACCATACACCACTAATCTCTAGGTTAAGGCCCAACCGTACCCAACTTAGGTCAAGGCTGACACCTACCCACTACGGCCCTTCTTCTGTAGGTGCATGCGTATGAATGTGAGGGGTTTAGAAAGACCCATTAATTGAACAGTGCGTCGGAAACTAGGGCCTCGTTCCTAGCATGCACATTTCACATTAAAGAACAAGCACTCACAGATATAGAGGCCATACAAGGTGGGTACGGATTGGGCTTAACGCAGAGGTTAGTGATGCAAGATTCGTGTCTGGGACATACAGCCCCGAAAGGATCGAGTATCATGGGTCTTACTGCGAGGGTTAGTGAGTGGACAGTGTAGAGAAAAGGAAAAGTTAATTAGAGATTGTTAAATGCCTCCATCGTCACCCATATCGGGAGAAAAAGAGACAGAAGAGTGCACACACTGCACGCTTGGACATATTCATACAGAGAGAGAATGGGTTGGTGGAGTGTGGATTTGACCTACATGGAATTGGTAGTTTGTAGGGAAGAGAGGGGTCAGAGGCAGATGAAGATTTCTTTGCTCCAGCCTCTAGACCGGACAAGATAAGTTCATACAGAACATGCAACTTATCGAATCAAATCTGGTGTTAAATGCCTGGTGTTGTGAGTATTAGCAAAAGTATATATACTTCTGTATAGTACCCCACGCGCAAAAAAGTGGGTCTGATCATGCAATCGTTGCCCCCCCCCCCCCACCCCCCCACCCCACACACACACATGAACAGAACCCAAACATGTCATAAACACCCAATAGTGTACAACATGAGCGAGGTGGCTCATCGACTGGCATGCAAAACTTCCGACAAAGACGTCGAGTTTGGTCCGCGCCACTTATAGCGGGGGAGGAATTCGCTAGAATTGTGCACTTGGTGATACCTTCCTGAAATTTGGCATGATGTAAGGGTAGGCATCAGAGATTTCAAAATCGATCGGCTACAAGTTGGCACCATCCTCTAGCCACCACTAGCAGCGAAATCCAAAATGGCCGCCAAGCGGATCGAAAAAAAGCTATTTTCGCCGATCGCACAACTGAAGCTCCAAACCTAACACCATACATGTGCTGTAATTGATGTGAATGATGGAGTGAAGCCCTTGGAACAAGTTGGGGGGAAGATTAATGGATAATGGGATCAGAATTTCCGTCGATGTGTGCGTCTGTGTGTCTGACTGTCAGTATGATCGTCCGTCCGTAGATAAATTAGTGTTGAATGTTTCTCGGGAATGCAATGGTCAAATGAACATGGTATGAGAGATTCCTGTCAACACATGAACAAGGGTACTCGATAGTATGCAGCAGTGGGGATACTTGGACATTTGATAATCCAATTAAAGTGACAGTCTATTCTCAACTTCCGGCATTTTCGATAGATTTATTTTCTAAGAAAATAAAACTATCAAATTTCTAGAGGAGTTCTGGTTCAATCTCAACACCATAGCGACACGTCTGCCAGCAAGGGCAGTGCTGGAATGAACTCGGGATGCATTAGTTCCCGTTGTTAATTATACAATGTTATCTTGCCAGTATAGAACATTGGCAAAATGGGACTAGAAGGGGTGAGTGTATGTTTGCAGTCATTCGAGGTACAGGAATATTTTTTGACTACAAGTAGTATTCTTCATTTTCGGCCAGTTAAGATGTGGTGTGTTCCAAGTCAGGATTAATGTTGCCGACACTTAATGCCCATCCCTCATGGTATGCTACTTTACCAGGGATATAGAGATATAGCCACCACTGGGAGCCAAAACATGACCTTTGATGTCGATGAGTGGTCGAAATGTTTTAGCGAATAACTTATCGAAATATGATCCGGTATGGCAATTTGATACCTTACGTTAGATTTATTAGATCAACTCAGGTATGGATTCACTGAGACATGAGTGCGCTACAAGATGAAGGATTTCCAAGTTGATTTGCTATGGAGTAGGAACTGACTAGTCACATGTGGCCTATGGCCAGAGAAAGACAAGGATACCATAGATGAACACACGGGTGAACGAAGGTATCAACTGTTGTACAGAGGCAAAATAGTTGGGGATATTGTATCATGCTATGCATGAATTAACACCGTCTTGTGCAGTAAATAACAGACTATTTTCCGAAATCTAAAACTGTATTCCTATACCCCGGACAATGTAGCAAGCCACATGGGATGAACATTTGTTAGCAAAATCAACTCAACTAGAAACATGACATGTGTTAACTGGCCGAAAATGGAAAAAAAAATACCAGAATAGGAGATGACTGGTCCTAACATGACAGTATACTACTCAATATTGTTACAACAGCCACCTTCACACTTACACAAAGGTGTGCACCTTAATCCAGCTTTCAAGCATTTGCAATTGCCCTTGCAGGCCTTGGCACAACTACAGTGGAGCATCAGTGCACATGCAGCACTTGCGTCTCCTAGGTGAGTCCAAAATGGGACCAGAATATTGAGACGTGGATTCCACTCCCATCCGTACTGTGATGGGTCTGGCACACATAAGTGTTTCTGCAGAGCACGATGCCAAATGAAAGATGACACAAGAATTACCCTTTTTACATGTTGATACAGAGCTGCTTTGGTGGGCGGGATGTTTTCCATAGACTTAAGGCCATGTGTGAACATATGCCGTCTCGCATCATTGACACGTGTACTGACACAACTGTTACTGTACATCTGTATGGTGAGTTTTTCGATATGCTGCATATGAGGGGAATCCTCTGAAAAGACTTGCGGATTCTCAGTCAATTCTATCATCATTTCAGTTGATGCGGGAAAATTCATCCATGCATTCCATCCTGTCTTCTTCCCAATGCCGAGCATGCTGGATGTTACATCACAACCTGTGAAGGCGTGGAAGAAAGTCAGGGCCTTACAGTAATCAGGTCCAAGTTGTGAAGCTATCTCATGAATTGGCATATCTTTATATGCCTTTCCAATTCCAAACCCAATCCACAGCTCACTGAGTCCAAGGTCACGGAATGTTGCGAAATGGTGCAAAGACAGAATGACGACATCAGAATCAACCGTGCGAAGAAAAGCTATTTTGTGACCTTGTGAGACTGCATGGTTGAGATGAAGCATCATGCGCGTGTCTGCTTCCTCGTGGTTCGATGGAGATATGTCACATAAGCTAACATCCTTATTGCATAGTACATATTCTCCTGATGTCGTTAACAACTGGTACTCGGATGTTGATGTTAATTTCAGCAGTTCAGCAGACAGGAACTTGAAAAATTCGTCTTTATTCTCACTAACTTTCAAGAATGCCTGCCAATTCTTCCCTTTAGGTAAAGGGACGTTCTCGGACACCCGTATCAACCTAACTGCTGTCTCACCGAGGCGTTTTGCTCGCGTCTGATTCTTCAAACTGCCTTCGGGGTAACAGTCATAGATCGCATCAACCCTTGTGGTGTTCGTGTTAATCAGAGATTCGATGTATGGCAATAATTGCAATCGAGCATATTCTCCAAACAGATCCGCTTTCTGTGGTTTGATTACATGGACTACAGCAGGCATATCCAAGATGACAACTGAAGCTTGTCTAGCTGCTGAATTCTTCCCTTGTGCAGGAATAGCTGGTAAACAATTGAGAATTTGAGATTTTGTCCCACTCCGTAGCTTACCTCTATCGGATAATGCTGGCGGATCACGTGCATTCTCGTGCATGAAAAACTCATCCATGTTTGAATCAGGCCGGGCTTGCAGTGAAACGAACATCTGGGTAACTATTGCGGCAGTTGCTTTACTTGACATGAGTTTGTCTCGGCCTTTGTCCAGGTTGGCTGGGGGTGGGTTAAGGAAGGTATATATATTTGCCTTGGGAATAACATCATTCAGGGGTACGGTGCATTCCACAAGCCTTTCCTTCAAGAAAGTGGAATATAAATGCTTGCCCCTTTCGGGTAATGACCGTAAACTCTTACTAACTTCGGGGTCCATATATTCACCAGTATCTAATGTCACCAGCTGACCACTAGTTTCATCATAAGGGTTGATAATGAGTCCCTGATTCACCAGATCGAGGAGAGATTTCAATTGATTCAGAACTTTTTTCTGCTCTGATACCGAACTTTCCGGGTGTTCCGTGTTATCTGATGATGTTGTGTGGAAACTTGCATATTCATACTCATCTATAACACGCAGAACTTCTGACCTTGAAAGCTCAATAACGACTTTCTCTTCAGCCTGGCCATAGAGACCTTTTGGACCACTGTCTTCTTTGAGTAGTTGGATACTATGTTCTTGGCTCTGATCTAAACCCATCATACTGAACTTCCTCTCACTACGCTGGACCACAAAATGGCCTTCCATGAATTTGTTGTGGATTGAAGGATGCCGCCTGGGTAGCTGAGACATGTCTCTCAGAAATACGGGGACCCACCGACAATAATTTGTATGTCCTAGGGCAAAAAAGTAACTGCACAACTCATCGATAGAACACAGTGTACCAGGCCAGTTACCGATTCGTTGGTTCCGAACGAATTGACAGCTTGTCAAGAGAAAGTTCCGAACGATTTCACCCCAATAGCGCGCAGTTGGAGATTGTGAAAGAATCCTCTGTTCCCACATTTCAAATGACTCATGGGGCCCAGTCTGCTGACAGTAAATCTCATAAGCATTCTTTCTGAGGATCTCAAGCCAAGCTAGAGTGAGAAGATATGCCTGTCGCGTCCTCTTGACATGTTTCCCACCAAGTAGGGATGATGCTACACCGGGTGTGAATATCTTTGCGAGGTGAAACATTCGCTCCCAACCAGAACCACCCATAAGCTTACCACCAGCTTCTTGGGTGCACATTTCAAGATGCAGGAATCCAATCATACACACCATTCGATCCTCACCTATCTCCTCTGGGAACAGCCATTGACATTTTTTCTGCCTGGCATACAACGGACAGTCACCTTCAATGACAGGTATCTGGCCGGGGTTTACGAAAGCAGTAGCTTCCCTGACCACATACATAGCATGCTTCTGCATACTGAGTGAGTCCGCTTTCTGCTCACTGAAAACAGGGAATACCCCAATAACTGCACGAGGTTTGACATTGTCTTGATCTTCATGTTTTGAAAAGAAGCCTGAAAAGGTCACAGGGACTTCATCAAGCTGCCAGCTGCCATCAACCTTCCCTTTATTGCTGATCTGTGACACATGAGACAACCAGTCATTCTCTCCCACGTTCAAATCTGCATATTCATTGGGCCGTACATTACATTCATCTGGAGATTCAAGCCTGATGTCCCCACCAAAGTCTTCAACGAAAGGAACAAATGCATAGTCGTCTGGGAGTTCAATTTGTGTGTCTTCTGGAACATCTAAACTCAGTGGTGGGGGATCAGTACCCACATTGTCCCTGCTCAGTTGACCAATGAGTGTGATGGACGTACCATGCATATCAGATCTACCAGATACATCAATGTTATCAGTGGTTCCTATCGAGAAAACATTACGTTTGCAGTTAGCTGGGACTACAACACCTTCGTTCTTCAACCGCAGTGAAACAGCTCTCGCGAAACTCCTGCGAACATCCATTACGCGATCATAAGAGACAGAGAGTCCCATTTGATGAAAATCTCTGATAAGATTTTTCATACGATCATGGGCATGCAACTTCAAACCCACATAAAGAGGCATTGGAGTTTCTCTGTCACGTCTCTGGTGAACATTTTGTGCATGTTCGGAGCGTTTCGCTGAATTGCTGATCAACATCTGTGAAATAGTACAAGCCACTCGAGTCTTGGCATTAACAGTCTCATCATCGCCTAAGTTCTGTATACTACATGTGCCCTCAAGTAGAACTCTAAGAAGAGTCAGGAGTGAGTTGGGTACAGGCTCGCTCAAGCAATAAGATGAAAATGATCCCGTGAAAGGAGCTTGAGATATGAGTATGTGTTTACGCAGAAGAAGACCCACATCAACTATCTTTTTTGCCTCTTCCTCAGACACTATACGAGTTAAAGATTCGGACAACAAGGAGCCAACTCGAAACCTACTTGAAATAAACACATCTCTACCCTGTGTGAAGGCGTCCCAGCCATCGCCCAATTTCTGCAACAAATGTTCTTTGAATCGAGTGGAATGTATTTCTTCACTAAGCCAATCAGAACCGACTTGCTTCAACCTCCGACTGTACAGATTCTTGAGATCGACAAGCTTCATCGCGGAATCGTTGTGTTCAACAAATGTTATGAGCTCTGCCATAACGAGAGGGTCATAGGGCAGGCCTGACGCGGAATGTTCGGCGTTCTTCGACTTTTTAGATTTAGCCGCTCGTGCTTCATTGGCAAGCTTACAATAACAGGTTTTGTGATAGTAAAGATCACTAGCAGCGGAATCAAATGCTGCATTGACCCGAGAAAAAACAACCCAGTTCTCGGCTTCCTTTGCCATAATTTTGAGTTTATTGTTATCAGACATTGATCTGCAAATAGGCTCACTGCTGTCACCTTCGCGTTTGTGACAATAAACACACTGGGGCAGTTTCCTGTCACAGCCAGATTCAAAACTTGTCCGTGTTCTTTTAGGACTCAGCGTGGAGCAGGATGCCACTGCCTCATTTCGCTCTCGCTTGTGTAGCACGCGCTGTACGATGTGAGTCCGAATACTGTCACGGCATGTCTTATGATATATTGCCTTATTCGTCAACAGTGACATCGACATACACTCATCACTCTCTCTCATCAAACAATCAATGGTCAAATTATATGGAAGCTCAACGCCATTATCTAGGAAGCGCGTTATGTCTTCCCCAATAGCTTTATAGGCGTCATGAAAACGAGATTCTCTATACGGACGCATCAATTTCTTGGAACTGTCTTGCTGGCAAAAGCAACAACGTTCCCAGTCAGTACTAGTCCGTACACGAAGAGGATTCTCACTCATTCTGTGAATGATTTTTGTGAACAATCGCGTTCTCGAATTAATTTCGACAGACAAATCAGAATTGCTTGCGGAATTACGCCAAACAAGAGATTGTATGGCAAAGAGACTGCTTCATAAAGAGCGTTGTTTCTCCGGGATCAGCGTCATTCAGGTTTGCCTGAATGACGCTGATCCCGGAGAAACAACGCTCTTTTCAAGTTCCAAGAAATTGATGCGTCCGTATAGAGAATCTCGTTTTATTCTACATCATCTCCCACGTCTGTTTCCAACACGTGCGTGGATCAGAGTTCACTTTCGCGCCCTTACAATCGGATGTATAGTCGGTAGACCGTCGAAAAGGAGGTTCCCTTCAGCCGCTGGCGGCCATTTTGGATTGTGCCGCTACTGGTCGCCACCGGTCGGTGTCAACTTGTAGCCGATCGTTTTTGAGAACCTCATAGCCTACACTAACAGTGTGCCAAATTTCAAGAAGGTATCACCAAGTGCACAATTCACCTGTATGTGACGAATTCCTCCCCCGCTATTATGTTCCCCTGAGCAAGGCACTGAATCCTGCTTGGTCGTGTAGAAGATTAGTGCTTGGTGGGCTAAGACGTGTGGCACGTCGATGATACTCAAGCGTATTCTCACACTTGCTCCGCCACTAAAGTTAATCGACCTTACATGAACTTAACAGCTGAATGTGACGTAACGCTCTACTCGACAAATTAGCCGCCAGATTGGACACAAGAAGGGAGATTGGGGATTCTCAGTGGCACGAGGCTTCTACACCAGCAACCACCAAAAACGCCAATGGAAGGCAATCTGATCTGTTACACTTCGGCGTTTAGATGACCAACACTCCTTCTCTCTCGCTCACCTCCACTTCTCGGTAAACCTCAACTTTTCCTTCAAATTGAACTATCGGGAGCTCTTTGAGCATTTTGTCGAATTAATTGCATGTTTTGGCGTTTCATACATGTGATCTGCAAATCCACTTGAACGCATACCAACTATCACTGGGTAGGATAATTTATTCTTCCGCCAGAAATATTCCACTCCGTGCAATGAAACAGGGAGCTTGTTCCCCGCTGTTTTAGGACGAACGAGACTCAAAATCTACCTCCGCCTGCACTGCGGGTGCATTATTTTTCTCTTTACGCCATGAACAGTTGGATAAGTCCACCAACACTTTTATCCCCTCACCCCATTTCATCTCTAGTTTATCCCTGCGCATCATAACAACATGAAAAATACCGTTCGATCGCACTCCCAGTTAGGCCTGTGAAATGCCTTGCTCGAGGACCAACCAATGAGATCTAAATGCAAGGTCGATACGCTATCCAGTGTTTACCGTCCCCATTTGAGGCATTTTCGCGGATATTTGGTTCGAGTTTCTTTCTGTTTATGTCATGCGAATAGAAGAACTTGTACAGCATTCCTTAACTCTGTCAAATTAAAAGGTGTGAAATTTCACCGATCAGATTTCTCAATCGAGAGTGTGAGTGTAGGTTAGGTATGAACCTTCCCTTATATTCCGGATGTCCTCCCAAAACTACCCAACCTTCTATCGCTTCTTGCTGACACAACTGCTGGGAGTTCGTTGGCAACTCTAGTGCCGTAGCTCTGAATGGCTCGAATCGCTTGCTCCGCATCTGGGTGTGACCGCTTAATGCAGCATCTAGTGAATGAGAAAATTCGGTCTGGGCATCAGGATTTGGCTTGGAAAGCTGGAGAATCTATTAAGTTGGTGACGTCATGACGACGCTGACCGCTATTGATATCCACAGAGTTGAGTGCCGACGTCGTTAGGTTCACGTGAATAGCATGTGTCCCAGCCTATGGGTGGCCGTGCCGTTGAGTAGGCCCTGTAGTATTTCAATGACCCCCATAACAGCAACAATATGTCAGTAACTAGAGCCCCTTCATTCCTATCATGCGTACTTCGTATTCAAGAACCAGCACGCATAGAGGGAGAGGGCCATAGAAGGTAGGTACGGTCGAGATGAGACCAATGTGCAACGATGGATGTCCCGTTGTCGGCTTTCAAGTAAAAGTTACCAATCGAGCTAGAGGTATTCATGAATTTGAACAACCTGCCCACGTACGGTGATCACACCGAGCCACGTAGCAGCGAGATTTTACAGCACGGGGCAAGTTGTTCAATTTCATGAATACCGACAGCGAGGTCGATAACTAACTCACTAAAGCGCACGGACGCAGGTATGGTAAGTTGACAAGAGGTGTTCGTCACTTAATCACCTGGTCCATTGCACTATCAGGTATTCATGTTTCGTGAACCCGCAAGAGACAAAAGACTTAAGGTGTAACGAGCTGATGTTGGATTGGAGAGAGAGTGGCTCCGAGGTGGGGGGGGGGGGGGGGGGCGTTGTAAACCAAGTAACCATGTTCCCACCATTGTACCGAGCCATGTGCATGTCCATGACCGCAACCATACTAAATTAAATTAAAAGCCTAACCGATAAGAGGAGGGAGACAGCCAAGAAGGAGGTCCACCATCTTTCAGGGCGACCCGTCGCCCTGACTCGGGATCACACATTGGTACGGAAAACCAGCCACAAGTCGCCACCGGTCCCGTACGAGCAGCCCAGAACATCACCAAGTCCTATCGACTTATGGGAAGCATCCCGTCTCGGACTGCCAATTAAATGACTTTTCTGCGTTTGCCTCACATTCCTCAGATCGAAAAAAAATCAAAGAATCTGACTGACCCAGCAGAGAATGCCCTGAATGCACAGAGAATCCGCCAGTCGATTAAGCAGTGTGTACACACGAAACGAGCGTTACGAGCAATGCGATAATCGCAAACGTGTCGCTTTTCTGTTCTTTAGGCGGTTTGGCACACTTTGGTGAGACCAATGTGCAAACTGCAACATAACATCGTTGATTATAATTTCGATGCAACGAATCGTTGCACCAAAATTATAATTAATGATTATGTGTTTCAGCTTGCACAATGAGTTCAGTAAAGTTATTTGTTCTTTTTTGTCTTTAGTGTTCTAGGGCTATAAAGGCCAAACAGTGACCAAGCGGCAAACAGAACAGAAATATCGACGATTTCTATAATTATGGCATCGCTCGCAACGCTTGTGTCACAAGCAGCGTGAAACTACCCTAACGTAGCTATATTGCTGTTTTGAAAGGACTTCAGACCTTGATGACCTTTTCAATTTCAATGCGCTTATTATCAACATATCACAGCTTTCTATGAAACTAGTCGATTTCTTGAAGTCGATTATACATTTTCATTTCTTCGAATTTCATGTTTTTTCGTATAAATTAAGTATAGTGCATCTTGTAACCTATCAAATCTGGAAAATGATTTAAATAATATGATGTCATCATATTCAATAATATTAAAACATATTTTTAAAAAATCATATCTTCAAAATATGTCCCCTTCTGCAACCTTCTCCTCACCATCTCCCTTACCACATCCGGGTCCTACTACTACGAGGTCTTCATATTCTATCACACGGCGAGATCCTAATAATCCAAAACTGGGCAGATAAACATATCATGTCCAAAACAAAAAAGTTGCAACTCACATGACGTAGAAGCACAGAGGTGTCAGGGTGTGTTTATGTGTGGGATGCCCACACTTATGCCACCACAGTGTAAGTTAAAGAAACGGAGACGCCTGAAGGAATGTGAATACGGGAAAATACACGGGTGCCTGCTCGTTGGGGATGGGAAGACGAGTACACTAAATAAATGTTCTTGTGCGGGTTCGGGAAATGGAAAAAACAAAGGAGCACTCTCTAATGCGGAATGAGAAATCTGAGATTTCCCTAGCACTTTCTAGAGTCCATCGCGATCTTAGGGTATACTTTAGGTGCATTTAAGTTCTGTTCCATAGTAGCTGAAATGATAACGTTGAAGTACCAAACTTTCCCGTAACTACCAGTCTACGAAAACAGTTTCGTAAGAACGAAAACTCGAATGAGTAAGATGACACTTTATGCAGGCACGAAAACACAACCATGCTACCCCAAAGAATCAGAACTGGGTACAATAAACGAACTGGAAAGGGTTAGCGGTGCGAGTACTGATCAAAATTCACACCAGTTTACTCTATCGGACCCTGTATGCGTGTGGATGAAATACATCAGATTTGCAGTGTTAGCAAACAGTCTTTCGAAGAGTACCAATCGTAATATTCAGACCGCGAGGCCTGCGGTAAACAGCCAAGTATGCTTGCTTTGCATCTGCTGAATTGGGAAACTCAAAGGGAAAATGCGGAGTGTGTGGTGACCCATTAGATATCCAGTCGGCCTTGTAATCGAAATGTCATAAATGCTATTCTCTCCCGTCACTCGCGTTGTGTCCTTGAGCAGGACACCTAGTCTCACTCATTTGAGCGGGATCACCGTGGCACAAAATGTGCTAAAGTGTAGAGCACGTTGATAGTACACACGCCTTCAACAACTGCTTGTTCTATGCGAGTTAGTGAGTTACTTGCCACTGATTGTTGCGTGGTTGTCAATTTGTTCTGGTTCCTTAGTCAGTAAAATTGTAAGACACGAGATTACCTTGTTGTTGAAACCCCGAATAAATACATTACGAAATTAAGAGATAAATACGTTTTTTAATATTTACGACACCAGAGTATATTTAGCCTCTGAAGAAGTGAAGAGCGGGTATTATGAGACATACAGGCCGCTCAAGTTATCAACAGAGAGCGGAGCATATATAACTGACATGTTGTGCAGTGTTAGTTAGATGTTAAAAATCGGACGATGGTTTTCAACTGGCGAACTGGGTATATTGTGCGAGAAGTATCTGTCTTTGAAAGGTGGGGAATGGCACCTTGACAAGTGGCTCCTGAGTGTATAGATTTAAAATCACAGGAAGGTCCATCTTAGTAAGTTGTCTTCGGGAGTGTGTAGACTTGTTAAAAGGAGGTGAAACGTTTCGATTTTAGATAAGTCCCGGTCTGATGAGGTTCCATTATACCTTCACTCTTTCAGAGCTAGGGTCAAAGGACCTCATGTGCACGGGCGCCACATTACATCCACAAATATGACCTTAGCAATGAAGGGGTTGGACAGTTAGCGTGAAGCGTATGTTTAATGTCTCAACTAATCAAACTGCTCGATTTGATCAAAGCTGACTAATTACCTGAATTTGAATTTCAGATAAACCGTGACAGTCAGAGGCGGCTTGGGGGACTAAAGGCAGTACGGGAAAATAGTAAAGGATCGACCAAACTGCTGAAGGCAGTTATGGGGGCGCTCAGCGCAGAGTCCTGGGGAGGGGATGGGTGGGGTGTCCCTTGCCACCAGAAGGTTCAGGGTCTCCACGGATAATTTTCCGGGTTCTGCCACCCTCAAATTGCAATTTCCTGATACTTCGGCACGAACATCGAATTCTATCGTTGCCCTCAAATAATGGAACTTATATTTATAAAACGGGTCGGGTCCAATATCAGCAGCCAACGAAATGGGAGTGTACACAAATAACTGATAATGCATTATTAAATCAAGCTAGTCAAGCGTGAATTCGTTTCGAATTAACTCTTGACAAACATGATTTAATAATGCATTATCAGATACCCAACATTGTGAATATTATCCACGGGCATGGCTTACAATGTCGAACATAAAACGAACTATTAGGAATTATGTATAATCCCGATGCTTCGTCAAGAAACAAATATATGACATCGGAAACCGTGTAAAATATTAACTAAGCCAGCCCAAAAAATAACAACGGCTCACTGTATTCTGTGGACGCCCAAGCATACATATATCCCCTCGGGGCGCGACAAGTATCGATAGTATCATAGTTTTCTCTATCGAAAAGATGACTTCAAATCGAAACATTTTCCGCCCCACGGGAGAATCTCCCATCTCCCGATAGACCAGTCTGCCTCTACTAATCAACATTGTAAATACATGACATTACGTTCATAAAACTGTAACTTACTAAGTTCCAAAGGTTTTATTTTTCGTGGCATAACATAAATTAATAAAGACCCGTGAAGGATTACGTTTGAGAGATTTTATGGATTTCTAAGGTTGAAAATTATTTGGTAATTGAGACATGACAGTGGTGATTTTATCCCTGTCGTAATGAGTAATGTTCCGAACCAAGCAAATTTTATGGAAAGCACTCTCTGTTTTAGAAATTATCACCGAATGCGCCAAAAAGTTAGGTATAACAACTTTTATGGCTCACTGTAGCACTTGAACGCGCCCGTGGAGTACCTCCAAGGAATCGCCCCTTCAACAAGTCGTGCTGCGGAGAGCAGTGTGATTATGAATCATTGTTACAACTTTTGTGAACGTTCTCCAGTATATAAACTTCGTTTCTTTGGGCGTTCCTTACACTATAACGTTCATGACACGCGGCGCAGTGGGTGGGTCGATAATGAAGACTCGTGTTTCATTATTGGCTCGCACGACACAAACACAATTACGGACGAACAGGAGGGAACAAAGTCTACCGTCTACTGGAAGCCTTAATTTTCTTTAGGTCGATAGGCACCAACTATCATGACTGGTTCCACTCTTTGCAAACATACACCGTAACTAAAACGCCGGATAGCGTTGTCATAATGTAATGATAACACAATATAACGTTGTAGTTGCGCTGGATGCTTGCGGGACTTTACCTCTAATATGAACTACATGTAATCGGAGGCTGATCAGATGTGAAGAAACTGTTCTGAGTTCGTTTGAGCGGTCTGCTCAGTGAACTGGACATGTTTTGGAAATATAATTCTCTCGTTCTGAAACTTGAATTTGCATTACTTTATCAATTCAATGGGTTGCGATAATAATAATAATAATAATAATAATAACGGCAATGTAAATAACAGCCCTCTATGCCATTAGTGACCCTCTACTCTGTTTCCGGCCTGCAGTCACCATGCATGGCGAATGATTTACTGTGCGTGCGAGCAATCATCTTTGGTTTTGAGGGCCATTTGTCAAAGAAATTAAACCAATCAAATAAGTGTTTTCAACTGTCAAGTATAATAAAACAAAATCATTTCTGAAACTGGACTTTTATTATTAAAATACATGATTGTTTTGACAGACATAAAAAAAAAACATATATGCTATGAACATACTAAAACACCCTCACCTACACACAAACCACCCTCATACATAAACTTACCCTATGCACACATACGAACACCCATGTAGACGTATTATAGGATGCGCACAGAAAGAGTTATTAAGCATTCAGCAGTTTGCAGCGAATTATTTATTTATTTATTCATTTATTTTTTTCATTGTGTTTAATGCCACCTTTCAGCTTCTAAGGCAATGCCAAGTCCACAACACAGGTAAAGAGTGAGCTTTAAGTTTTTCCAATCATCTATGCCTGTGTACATTAGTGGTATGACCAGAGATTGAGCCCGCGCCTTGAGCATTCCTCTAACACCAAATCGCCCAGCGGAACAATACTCGGCGACGTAGGCCTCTCGGTCACCAACAAATCCCAATAATCCAAGTCAGTAAGCTGCGCAACTAAGGGCCAAGCACAGATCACACGGAATTCCCAATCTAGGGTCATGCACTCGTTATTTTCATCGCCTTTCATTGCCGATTTCCAATGAAGTGAAGTAAATAAACTCATAAAGCATCAAAAACCGATGAAAATAGTTTATACTTGTGTTGTCCACTTCACAGACTCGCGACTCGGGCATTGGCTACCATATTCAACTATACCAACAGAATACAACCTGTTTACTACAGTAAATAAGCACTGCCTGTTTCACCACCCGAGGTTCTGACAGGAAATTGGAATCACCATGCATCCCACCCAAGCTTGAATCATGTACTAAATGCCCTTGGCTCCTAATGTACTTTTGAAAGTTACATGACACTCAAGCACTAGTTATAATTTAAGCAGGCATAATCACTGGCAGCATTGCCCGAGTAATAACGCCAAAACGATGAATTTGATAGGATATTTAGATATGATACCCAGTAGAAAAGTTAGGTTTCATTTTTCAGTACATTATACGACACGAGTCAAAAGAAGATGTAACATAACTACAGTAAATTAAGCATGTTGCCCTTTGTACACCGATAACTCCATAATCTGACAACATTTTCAGAGAGAGAGCTTTCATTCAGAATTTTTCAGAAATCTGATTTCAGATTCTGTTGTTATCAGTATACTAAAAGAAGCTGTTTTACTTTATTTAATTTTGACTTGAACTGCGTGTTGTTTGTCATTTTGATGAAAGTGAGCTGTGGAAATGGTCCTCATAAGATGAAAGTAGTATCACACAGCATTAGTGTTGTGTTCAGTTGGCAAGATGCGGGAAGGCTAAAATAGCCCTCCTAAAATTTAGTGAGAGCTACAAGAGGGCACCCCTCCTTATTCAAAACAGTGGGAGAAACATCTTCATTTTACTACATCTGAGTTGCAAATGGGCAATAGACAGTCACGCCAAATGTTAAAAAAAACTGCCCTGTGGTTTTGGAGAAGTCTGAAAACATGTTGACGGACGATGGATGGCAGACAGAGAGCGATTTCAACAGAGAGCTTATTCAACACATAAGCTCAACTTGACGTTGTCAAGATGAGCTAAAATAGATGTATGTTCATTGTCTATGTTTCAGATCATTAGACATCATACCCAATCAATCTAATCAATGCAACAAAACATTTCACAACGACTTGTCAAAAATATATTTAGCATTAAAGCTTGGCTTGGAAAAAAATCTCAAATAGATATTCTGCTTGTCCAATGTACAAGGAAACAAAAAACATATTACGCGTTTTACGCTTTCATTAAAGTGCAACAAAAGGAAAATAATGTCAGTCTGTCACAATCATTCATGTAAACTCTTGATTCCAACAACCTGTCTTGCAACTGCTAAAATATTTAAGTTTTTATTCACAACAGTATTATGTCCTGTACCCAATCAACTACCAATTACAGGAGCAAGATGTGAAGCCATTTGCACAAGGCAAGTAGTTCGTTATGTTACCATCTCGCTGCTATTGACTTCTGGTTCTACTGATAGGGGTCTGTGCTGAATTATGTGATTTCTATGGGACAGAATAACTAATGAACAGGTCACGAGTTTTCGGCAGTTTAACTATTTGCTGATAGAATACTTGTGGGGTCTCTCATTACCCAAATTTTAAAGAAGCCACCGTTTAGGCATTTTCATAATACCCGACTTAGGTAATAGCAGGGCTTACTATTCATGCGGGAATGAGAATCAGAAGCGATTTCTGCAAATGATTCTTGTAGGAGAACTGGTGGGAATCAATTTTGATTCGCGTGACATATTCCCTTGATTGTCATAGATGATGAGAGAGTTCTTAACTCTCGGTTAATGGACAAGTGAATTCTGCTCGCTGTGTGCTTGGCTATGTGCTGGTGGGTTTTTTTTGTAGATCTTGGTTGCCTATACATGCATCCAAGGCATCACTAGAAACCACTACGCTGGTAGACCGATTCTTGCAAAACAAAGTAAGATTACAACAGTCAAAATTGATTCTTGCAGAATGGGGTGAATTTTAAAGCCTGAATAGTGACACATGCTTCTGTTTACACAAATGTTGACATTGAGTGCATTAGACAATGTTGTATCCAAGACAATCATACTGCAGTTGAACATGCACTGTCTCCATTAAGCAAAAGCCTAATTAAGATTTAAACTGAGGACAGAGTGCCCTAGACATTTATCTTACCAAGCAACTCATATAAAAAGCTCAAGTTAATCATTTGACATGAGGGAGGGGTGAAACTGATATTGCCATAACATGGATATATTTATCTGATCAATATATTTTCACTGCCTCAATGCACACCCAAATGTGGCATACTGCTCTTATTGGCCTAATAAGGGGTAAATCAAGGTAAACCTGTGCATCAATATTGCATTATATTGATTAGAGCTCATCTTACTAAACAACTGTATGAAGTTTCAACAAAATCCGTCCATATTTACCAAGCTGGTCCGAACAGAATCGAGTTGACATACAAAAACTATTACATATACATTCTTAGAAGAATAACTAAAATGGAAACTCCGCTAGTAGTATAACAGCAGTAGATTATGTGATTATGTGAAAGAGCTCATCACATGGAACAACCGAGTGGAGTTTCAACAACATCCCTCCGCTACTGAGTTAATTATGGGTCAAACAATCTTATTTAAAATAGGGCTATAATTATATATGAAGAGATACATCATGCGAACATTTCATATTATTGGTAACCATCAATTCAAAAAGTGAAAGATTATATAAAAAATGAAAACAAGTTGATATTGTCCCTTGAGGTTTGGCAACTTGTCCTTCAAGTTACCTGACATTACACAGATGTTCCCATGTGGGAACCTATAACATCCCTTAAAGTGATCGCAGGAGGTCTGTTTGATCATTTTCAAATCATTTCATAGTAATATATGGTAATAAGGTATGTATTTTGACAAGCAGTTTACGTGAAGGTGATTAAGTTAATGTTACTCCCATTCCCAGTGTAAAAATGTACCACTCCTTGCCCATCCAACCCCACACTATGACAATATGGACTCAATTTGAGAAAACTGACTACCTACCGTACTTCTGCCAGGGACGGGTGAGACGTCACGCCTGCGAATTTTTCGTTGGGACCTTGCAAAGATTCGATGAAACACTGGATAGATCTTGGGGTTTCATCAATGGTGATTTTGCTAGGTGCCATAGCTGATAATCTCTGAATTACAAACAACGACAAAATTCGCAGCCGTAGATTTTTGACCCCTCCATTATAGCCGTACTGCACAGAGTTACATATTTAAACATAAAGGTATTTCAGACAATAGTTTCTAAGAAAAGTTTTTATTTCTAATTATCCGGCATCGCAGCTCATGAAAATTGGATCTCACATTTTTTTTCTCATTTTTTGCTCACGTGGAAAATTCAATTTGTTTTTCTTACAAAATCGAACAATGTGTCAAAGTTTTCTTCAGATCAGTACAGACATGACATGGGCAAAATCCAAAAGTAAATCTACTTCAACAATAATGAATTGTGAATGTAAATTGTAAATGAGCAATACACTGTTTCTACAATATTAAAATATTATCTAGTGGTTTTGGGAGAAGTGATAAGTGTTGACGAATGATGAATAGGGATTGATGAGCTTATGTCAAAAAGAGCTCAAGCTATGAACCAACACACCAATATACCAATCCTACCATTTACCCATTCCATTCAGAAATGTTATAAACATGCCACCTCTCAGAGACACAAAATGTATGGGCACTGGAATTGTGTTTCATTAAGGAAATAATGTCACAAGTGGCTGCCCACATAAGCTGTCTTCAAACGTTTCATATAAATCATATACTGCCGTTATGACTTTGCTCCCTAGTTATGTTCCTACGTGGTCGCCGGGTACATGGCATAATAAATGAACCACTGTGTGTTTCACAGATACAATGACCCAAACTAAAGTAAAAAGATGCATCAAATGACTCTTGTAATACAAAACTCAGTGCCCTTGTTTAAAAAAAACTTAAAAACCTAAAACATTTGTGAGTTTTTAAAAATGAACTTTCATCAATGTTTCATGTATTCCATGTTTTAACTGTATTTATCTTTAAGCAAAATCTAATGCCATGCAGTCTCCTCGAAGCTGGTTTTCGGACTCGCCACGAAATTCTGCATATGATTTGTATGTTGCAGGCAACTCTAGCTCACGGCTGCAAGTATGTGCAATTAAACGACGACCAGCTCCACTCAGTTTGTTAAACTTAATACTTATGGTCTGAGAAGAAATCACATCATACCCTGTGATAAACCTCAACAGACGTTTCAAATATTCATCAGACAAACTTCTTATGTATTTAATGAAAAAGCTAAACGCATCATTTTCTTGCTTTGTTTGAGGTGAGGCTTTCAGAAGATTTATAACTTTCCTTGAAGTTGGTTTAAGAGAGTCATAAAGGTTTAAAATTGAGTCAATGCTTGGAAAACATTTCTGAAGTAGTTCTCTGCAGCGTACTGATACAAAATCCAAAATAAATTTTGACTTTTGAATGAGCATTTCGTGTGCTGTTTGTATTACGAACGGTTTGAACTCCTCGCCTTTCGGGATTGTATGGGAACCGGTTTCTGCAATGATATCCATTAACTCATCAGTATCGGCTTCGTCAAGCGTTCCATAACAAGCTTTTTGAACAAGATCTTTTTCTGTAGGGGAAAGGTAATTCATATATGAGTCAAAGAGCACAGATGGCTGGACATAATCAATACCATAAATTATACCTATAACAAACGCCTTTGACAGCTTGAGTGGAAAATATTGTTGATGAAGCCAGCCCTTAAGTAAGATGCGTCTAACAGACATCCATTCTTCCTGTCCAAAATTAGGATTTAGTGCAGGTATTCTCTCAGTTTCCCCTTCTGCGTGCATCGAAAGAAGTGATTCCCAAAACGCGCAAAATGCATCCCTTGATATACCGCTAACATCATCTCCAATTTCATTTTTGAACTGTATCTTTATTGGAAGGTTTACAATATCAGGATTCATAAATGCCTTGATCATATCCTGTTCTATGTGCGTTCTACGCAAATGTAACACTACAGATGGAGTCTCACTGTTGGCGTAAAATGCAGAAATATTTTCAGTTGGCTGTCCCTCGCTATGCTGGATTATTATTGGAATTTCATTCATTGGGCTCTGTAACTGTGTAGTGAGACACGAGTCTGGGTCAAAACCTGATGTCACTTCATAAACCGGATGTGCCATTGATAAATTGATATACACAGATTGTAAGTCACTTGAATTGTCCAAGGAAACTGTTGTATCAAATAAACTGTTTGGACTCTGTGTATTTCTGTCTGTACGTAATGTAACTTCTTCGTCGATACCATTCGAAGGACCAGCTTCTGTGAGTGACGGGAGATCATCATCATCATCATCAAATGAGGCTTCAGTGTCATTAGAGGAGTGAAATTCTGAAACGTGGTCAGAACTATCAACTGTTTCAGTATTTGGTGAAACGTCTTGCGACGGCTCAATCGAATCTGTCTTCAGATAAATGCGCAACATTGGTACCTTCAATCGTTCATACAACTCGGATATCGTCTCAGTCTCGTTCAAAATGCTGTCATTGAAATCAGTGACTTCAAAAGTAACCTCTCCCATGTCAGCTTTCTTTGATGTTCCATCTGGAAAAAACAATTATTTGCCCTTTTGAAGCAAATCTTGTTTTGTTGATGTTTTAGGCAATCTGAATTTTCTAGTTCCTCCGCCATTTGATAAACCCCGTATTTGCTTCTTGTTGTGAATCCACGCCATTTCTATGTATCTGTCAGGCTTTTCGTGATTTTTATTCCCCATTTTGGCCAATCTGACAGTAGATGCATCGCAGTCATCCTCGCTATCGTTTTCATTAATGTTGTCAACCTTTTCTGGACTCGCTGTCTTTAAAGCCATTTTCTTTCTAAGTCTTTCAAACACAGTATTCTTTCTTCTATCTGAAATTTCACCTGACGGAAAACTTGATGTGAATTCTTTCAAAGCAATCCTATTGCAAAGTTCTAGAATGAGACTTGAAAGGCAGTTTAGGGAGGAGTCTTTAATGTTTTTGACAAGCTGAAAGTCAATCTGGAAAAAAAAAATACAATTGAGTAACAAAACATAGTAACAGTGAGAAACGCGTAGAACCATTAACTTTGTTAACACTTCACCACACCTGCGTTGCTCCTGACACTACACAAATATTGTCTTCGGAAAATTACAAAGAATGTCATTTTTCCTCTAAACAACAGCTTACATGGTATTGGTAAAGCTATGGTCTGGACTCAAAGGACTGTGTCAGTCTACATCTATCTCTCATGCCTTCTCTGTGACCAGCCACCAGTTAGACTGATTACATTAAAGAGTTTTAAGAGCCCAACACCCAAACCTAGTACAATAGTATCCCCATGGCTCAGTCCCAGAGAACGATTTTTTTTTAACTTGGGTAAAATATCAGAAATAAACCATTTAATTTTTAATGTTTTAAGTTTTCATTGGTTATAAAAAGAGAGCATGCGGCAGTAAAAAGGACCACATGGGAGAAACAGATTTTTAATTTTTTTGGCCTTATTTATACTAAGTACAACATGGGATATCTTATTCACTCATCATACTGACAATGGCCGATTTATGATGATAAGATGAAACACTTCATGTTTGGTGATAATCGATAAAACGTTGTTCCAAGGACGAACCAATTAAGATTTCATCATCAGGACATGTTTTATCAATCTTTGAAGCCCCAAACTACATTTTCAATCCATCTGCAATGAAATAGTGTAACCCTAGATTACAGCACACGAGGGGCACATGGGTAGTCAATGCACATTTAGCTGGGCTGTTGCATCTGGCCTCTGGTCACAACGCTATGCACACCTAGCTATAGCATTTAAAGCATATGAACATATTCATTTAAAATATTCATAAGCCCATTATTCATGGAGGGTCCTACCAGAAAGAGCCATGATGCATAGATCAAATCAACAAATCTCTGAAACTCAGCACGTGCTCCATCTTACTTAAGCAAATTATTATTACAACCTCATTACACATGACATGCACCAATTAGTCATGATGGGACTTGCCTCGGAGAGCCCTAATACTAGTATTTCCACAGCCACGCCCAGCATGATGAATCAATGTACGCTTTAATTTTATACTTATTTTAATAAAAAACGAGAGCAGCGTGAAGTGTGGCATATGCCCCCGAGTGGCGTGATAAAAGGGTAGGTATGTCCCTCGGGGTATAACCAAAATCAAAGAAGCTTCCTCTTCACACCAACAATGCATCACACACAAAAAAAATTGATTTGAATCAGCATTCATAAGTTATTAGACGGAAACCAAATGACAGCCATGACAGCCATATTGAATTGATTATCTGATCTAAAATCGAAAGGAAAGTTCCTATAGACATTAAAAAGGCATACAAACATGAAACTGATTCGAGTCAGAATTTCTTAGTTATTGGACGGAAACCAAATTCCAGTTGGCCGCCATGGAAGCCATAAGGAATTGGCCACTGGCGCCACCTTGATTCAGCTGACTGGGCCAACATTGAAAGGAAGCTTTCTCTAGACAGCAACAATGCTTATTTCCAAAATAAAAATGATTCGAGTCAGCATTTATTAGTTATTGGTCGGAAACCAAATTCAATATGGCCGTGGCGGCCATATTAAATTGGCTAGCTCAACCAAACACTGATCCAACATTGAAAGGAAGCTTCATCTAGACACCAACAATGCATAATTAACAAGAGCACCGCGTAGCGGGACAGTATACGCCCGTTTTGTATTTTTGAAGGGTTGGGGTAAGGATGAGGGGTGTGGGCTGAAAATTGTTTGGACCAACCCCATATTCGAACTTGACCTGTATTTTGTTGTGATTAAACAACATACCAAGTTTGGAACCAATCGGAAAACAAATAATAAAAGTTATCATCCGGAAACCAAATATTTGATGCATTCTATGTCCAACAGTTAGGCCATACTAAAGTTATAATCCGGAAAACACAAAATGCACAAATTCAAGAGGAATAACTCTGGAAAGGTACATGCGTTTTTGGCCGGAAGTGAACCTGAGCTGTGCTTTGTGGTCAAAAACAAAATCTGAGAATTTGAAAAACATCGGTCAAAGCATACTAAAGCCATCATCCGGAAACCACAAAATCCACAAATTTTCAATCATTCAAGGGGAATAACTCTGGAAAGGTATATGCGATTATGGTCAAAAGTGAACTTGAGCTGTATTTTGTGGTCAAAAACAAAAAACTGAAAATTTGAAATAAATCGGTCAAGGCAAACTAAAGTTATCAACCGGAAACGAAAAGTTGGGCTAAATTCCCATAAATAAAAGGCCATAACTCTACTGCAAATGGGCCGCTAGAAACGGAAATCGAACCCATCCTGTAGGCAAACTAAAGTTATCATCCGGAAACCACATAATTCACAAATTTGCAATCATTCAAGGGGAATAACTTTGGAAAGGTACATGCGATTATGGCCAAAGGTGAACTTGAGCTGTGCTTTGTGGTCAAAAACAAAATCTGAGAATTTGAAAAACATCGGTCAAAGCATACTAAAGCTATCATCCGGAAACCACAAAATCCACAAATTTGCAATCATTCAAGGGGAATAACTCTGGAAAGGTATATGCGATTATGGTCAAAAGTGAACTTGAGCTGTATTTTGTGGTCAAAAACAAAAAACTGAAAATTTGAAATCAATCGGTCAAGGCAAACTAAAGTTATCAACCGGAAACGAAAAGTTGGGCTAAATTCCCATAAATAAAAGGCCATAACTCTACTGCAAATGGGCCGCTAGAAACGGAAATCGAACCCATCCTGTATTTTGTCATACTTACCCACATGCCAAATTTAACTAAGCTCAATCCATTACAACTAAAGTTATCGTCTGGAAACGAAATGTGTCCATGGACGGACAGACAGACAGACGGGTGGAGAGACCATTCACATAATACGTCCCGTTTTTCAAACGGGTGTATAAAATCAACATCTGAAAAATTTGGTGTCAATCCGTCAATGCGTTCGGCTTTAAATGAACGGAAATCATTTTTTTTTAAAAAACTGTGGTTTCAAAGGGCCATAACTCTGCAGAGGATGGACTGAGAAACACCAATATCGAACTTGACCTGTATTTTATTGCTACAAACAACACCTGAAAGTTTGATATCGATCCGTCAAGGCGTTCGACTTTAAATGAAGGGAAACCAATTTTTTCCGAAAGATTGTGTTTTCAAAGAGCCATAACGCTGCAGTGGATGGACTGAGAAACACCAATATCGAACCTGACCTGTATTTCATTGCTAAAAACAACATCTGAAAGATTTGGTGTCAATCCGTCAAAGCGTTCAGCTTTAAATGAACGGAAACCAATTTTTTTTTTAGAAAAATTGTGTTCTCAAAGGGCCATATCTCTGCAGCGGATGGACTGAGAAACACCAATATCGAACTTGACCTGTATTTTAATGCTAAAAACAACGTCTGAAAGTTTGATGTCGATCCGTCAAGGCGTTCGGCTTTAAATGAACGGAAACCAAATTGTTTACGGACAGACAGACGGACAGACGGACAGACAGACAGACAGACTGATGACATAATACGACCGTTTTTTTTTAAACGGGCGTATAAAAAGTAAAAATGATTCAAGGTAGCATCCGTTAGTTATTGGACGGAAAGCAAATTCAATATGGCGGCCATGGTGGCCGTATTGAATTGGTTTAATTGGCTGGCTGATCCAAAATCAAAGGGAAGCTTCCTCTCGACACCAATGATGCATAATCAAAATGAAAGTGTCAATGACACTGCAGCTTGTGTAAGACATGTAATGTATAGTGTGTGACACAGCAATGACACACATCTAGGTACTGACCTGATAACAAAGGTACAAAGGTACATGTCAAGTATTGTAAAGGTCTGTACATAAATGCTGATAGCAGCCTGTAACAAATGTACGGGTAAAGTACTGCAAAGGTGGGTGACAGGTAGTTGCCTCTAGCCAGAGCCGTATTGAAATGTACACTTACTGTGTATAAGAAGCACTGAATAAATCAAAGTTTGTTTAATTGGCCGCCGGCGGCCATCTTGAAATTTCAGACCGCACCCCAAAACACTTGTTCTCGTCCCAAGGTGATAACAAAGGTACCCAAGACGTTTCGTGAAAATCCGTTCGTAAATACAGTCTCTACCAAGAGTCGTATTGACATGTGCACTTACTTTGTAAAGTAGCATTGAATAAATCAAAGTTCATCTAATTTGCATAATTTGAGAGAAAAACCCCGTATTATATGTGATGCATTCCATGTTACTAAACATTCATACAAAACGTTATTCCAATCAGAAGTTCTGTACAAAAAAACTGATTGCTCTAATTTCGGTACAAAATGGCCGCCGGCAGCCATCTTGAATTTCGGATCACGCCCCAAAACAGTCGTTCTCGTCCCAAGGTGATAACAAAGGTACCCAATAAGTTTCGTAAAGATCGGTTCATAAATACGGCCTCTACCCGAGTCGTATTGAAATGTTGACGGACGTACAGACGGGCGACAGGCCATGACATAACCTCAAATTTGACCAGGTCAAAGTTCAGCTAAAAATGAAATTGGTTAGAGTCAGTAATCATTAGTTATTGGGCGGAAACCAAATTTAAGATGACCGCCATAATGAATTGGCCACTGGCGGGCATCTTGGTTCAGCTGACTGGTCCAAAATCGAAAGGAAGCTTCCTGCAGACACCAACAATGCATAATCAAAAATACAAATGATTCGAGTCAGTACCCATTAGCATATTGAATTTGCTAGCTGGACCAAAATCGAAGAGAAGCATTGTCTGATCATACACAAGTGATCCCTAAAATTATAATTCAATCAAATAAGCGATTCTTTAGTTATTTGACAGAAACTAAAAGTTAACGGACGGACGGACGACGATGAAAATATTATGCCCCCGAGAGGTTCTCGGGGACATAAAACATAATGTTAAGACTGCCTGGTTTATGAGTTTATGTGATAACTAACTAGGGCTGACAAACTATAAATTAAACTATGTTTTATTGGGGCAAATAAACAAACAGCATCGAAGTTCAGCAAAATGCAACCCATCAAATGAGCCAGCAAGGCAGGTCTCCTTTCAGTAGCATGCAACACCACAAACAATGATGTGATATATACTGGGGCAGCAAATATAGAAGAGTTTCACTTCCATAGCATACAGTGACTGGGTGCAATCTTAGGATTGTTATAAAACAACCATGATTTCAAACACGTTTGGTTTAGACAAGATCTGAATACCTGATAAATTACCAGGTCTCTGTGTAGGGCCCTGCAATTCGAGTCGAATCTTTTCTATTCGAATCAAATATCTAGTTGAATCACTCTCAGATCTTGGAATCGAATCCAATCACGAAATCATGCCGAAAGTTAGCAGCCTCGCTAGCATCACATTGTACAAGAAAATGTTTTTCTCCCCCATTTCCCCCCACTTTCTATGGAGGATATGCGTGCCTCAATGTGACTGTGAGAAGGCAATGCGAGATAAGATATTGCTCTTACATGACCCACGTGACAGGCTTATTAGCATATTTAATCATCGCATGTACTTCAGTAAAAAACAACATGGCGTCACGTTTCGGAAATATTAGCAGACGAACGCTTCTCTAAGAAAATAGAAATAAAATCACAAACCGCCAAACCAAAGGACAATTGACTCTTTTATATAATTTTTTGGTGAACGCCATTGTGAGTGGAGCTAGTGCACGAAATTCCCGTCGAAAATTTAAGTGAATACATTAAATAAATCCGAATGTGGCAATGTTCATTTCGTTACAAATATTAAACTCCTATCATTTTGAAAGTATAGTCTTTGAGCCTAAATAATTAAATAAAATTCTTCAAAAAGTGTAAATCAAATAAAATCAAGTCTCTGCTACTTTAAACTGGACTTATTCCCATAATCTAAAGGGTTGAAATAAAATGAAAGTTCGGTATTACTGCCACTTCAGGTCACGTAGTGCTAAAATAGAACTTGAAAAAAAATTAATGGGCAAACACATCTGATTTTTGAAAGAATAAGAAGTAAATTGCTTTATTCCCTCCGGATTCCAGCTCTGTTTGCAAAGAGTCGGCTGTTTCAATGCCTGTTAGATTCGGCCAAGGTCAACCGACCAACATAGAATTCTAAAAAACTCGCCTGCTCACCTTGGCAGAAAATACCTCGGTTCACGTCTACGCTTCAAAATAAATGATTTATGATGTATTGGTGTTTAAGGTCACATACGTATGCACAATGGCTAATCGTGACCGTGACAGTTTTACGGGTGGAGGAAGCCGGAGTACCCGGAGAGAACCACCGAGCAACGACGAGCAGCTGGCAGCTCCCCAACATCGTAACTCTGAACTCTGCACCGCAGCAAGGCAGGGTTAGATTGGTTGAAGACATGCGCACCATCGACGTGCAGTACGCCTCAGTACACAGCGTCATCGTGCCCCCATGTAGGCAATCGGGGTGAAGTTTCAAAATAAATAAAGCGCACTTGGAACAGCCAAACACTGATACTGGAACACGGTACATCATAATCACTTTAAATGAGTTTCAATGGAATTAGACTTCAATTTAATTGGACTCAAGTTTATTAATTTGTGAAGTTGCTCCCAGCTGAATGACAGTTTTGAATATAACAATAACATGACTTTGGAGGGCAATGTGGTTTATTAACGGCTCAACAGGTGTGAATAACAGCCCGACAGCCTATAAAAGGCCCGAGACAAAGTCGAGGGCTGTTAATAAGCTGATGGGCTGTTATTCACACCGGTTTCGTCTCGGGCCTTTTATCAGCTGTCGGGCTGTTATTCAAACCTGTTGAGCCGTTAATAAACCACAAGGCCCGACAAAGTCATGTTATTACTATTATTAGGCCTACTACTGCGATTCTGAGAAAGTTTTGACTCTGTACCTTAAATGGCAGCTACAAACGGCCAATTGGTCTTCAATCAATTCGCTTGATTGAAACGTTTTTAACGCTTTCAATCTGCAAATGATATTATCAACTGTTCTCAAACAAACTTGTGTCACATGGTTATCACGTGATCGGCTCCGGTACTCTTTCAATTGCAACGAAGTTAGAAAACTTAAAACCAGACCCGATATTTACCGCTTTTAAGTCTGAAATAAAGGCTTAAAATTTCTGCAGACTTTCTTACTATATACACAGGCCGGGAGTCTGTAACTTGACATACATGCATGCAATATGATATATACATATATAACCTAGCGAAGCGAAGGAGTGCAACGCACCCTCGACTGATCATATCACATTCACGCTTCGCATTACGATTCAAATCAACTTACCACTTAATTTTCTCGTCACGCTTACTCACAAATGCTTTATCTATCTAACGGCTGAATGGTTCGATTCACAATTCTCGATTACATACTTTATTACACTATTTTGCTCCAAAAAATGATGGAATTTAAATCTGCCGCGACATCATGTCCCCCTTCGCGGAACCTGAAGTAAACAGTCGACAGTTTTAGTTTAAACAATATTTATTTCCAAATGTACAAGCAAACATAGTGCGAATAGAACAAGCTGGTGGGTTCGACTGTAAGCTGATAGCTTATAACTCGTCGTCGACAAAAAATGATGGAATTTAAATCTGCCGCGACATCATGTCCCCCTTCGCGGAAACTGAAGTAAACAGTCGACAGTTTTACTTAACGGGATCAAAGTGAAACGAAACGGGTTTACCGTATGACGAAATCACCATGAAATGTGAATCGCTTTAACGTGTCTGAAGCGAAATTTTACTACGGGGGCCGGCCGATAAAGTGTTCATTAGCTCTTATGTATCGCGGAGAACTGCAGCATGTCAAGTTTGCAAAACGTTAACCTTCTGCTGCTGCTGTAAGTAATAATAGAATATTGATAGTCTACTTTTCGCAACGCAACTGAAAATCTGTTTACCTTTCACGTTTTACAAGGAATATTCGCATTTATTAACAAATACACCTCCCATAGTTTGAGTCCTTAGTCGTAACACAGGACTCTGTAGCTTGTCATGTGAGCCATATATAAGACCCTCTATAGGATATTATATGGCCCATAGGACAAGTTCCTGACTCTTGTGGTCCTAATTGGAAAAAGATCGACCACATTTTACAGTAGTGTCTCATAAGCTATATTTTGGCGTGTTGATATTTTTATAATTTGGACCTACATGTAAACCATAGCTCATGCCACGATATGACAACAGGTGTGTCGAAACTTTTGTTATAAAGACACATGGGTTATAGATATTTTGGGGCCAAATTACTAAAAATGTACAAATCCTGTATCATTGTGTCGTCTGTTATTCCATTATTTCATAACCATTTTTTTCGGCTTATCATGTGCAAATCAAAATGGGCATAACCTTTTTTTCAAGTTATGCCTCCACCCCCCCCCCCCCCCCAAAAAAAAACTCACAAAATCAAGACCATGTGATTTTACTGTGATTTATTTATAGAAAATAAAAAACTTAAATAAGTTCATACAACTGTAATACAACACAACACATCAGGGGCGCAGCTGGGATTCTATAATTGGGGACCTAGATTTTTTTTTTTTTTTTTTGGGGGGGGGGACATACCATGCCTGCTACTTGTAAAGTTGTTGTGTGGTTTCGGGGATCCTTGCCTAGTCCAAGCTTGGGCCTTCCCGTCGTTGCCCCTCCTCCCACTTCCATTCATGGAAGTGAGAGGAGGGGGTAATGACCAACAAAGATGTGGGAGAAGGGGGGTGACGACCAGAGAGTCCTAGTTTGGACAAGACCTCCCCGAGAAAAGTTTGAAAAATTTATTGCTCCGAGATTGAGTCTGGCAATTGTAGCATGTGTAGCCCTACACAGGAGAGCATTTTTGGGCTCTTAAGTTGTTTGAAACTTGCATTGGAATTGGATCAATGTTTTGTTTGTGTTTCGAGTGTTTTTTTTTAGGGAGGGGGGGGGGGGGGCTGTGGCTACGCCACTCAACACCCCAGTGCATACTATATTTATTGATGTTTAACGTCATTGTCAGCATTTGGGCGAAATCATGACACAACATATGTGTAAACGCCAATTGTTTGTACTTATGTTGCCCCTCTGTCCCCAACGTGATTCCATAAGTCATGATCGAGGCGTGTAATGCCTATGTGGGTGTTGGTATGGAAGCATCCCCCCCCCCCCCCCACTGATGGCGTCCTGGGAAAATTTGAAAAAATTGATGCACAGGGATGGCGCAAAAAGGGAGGGGCTACCGCCCCCTCCCCATCCCCACTCCTTTTCGGGGAGGTCTCCCTCTATTCCATCGGAGACATTTGGTAAGTTCGTCGGGAAAGGCTTCTCACTGCAAGCTTGGTTAATGTTTTCACAAAACACTTCTTGCTTCAAGTGACAACATTTTGGAAAAATTTAATGTTATTTCGAGAGGTTATGGCGAGCCGCGACCACAATTCTATTTCTTTGGGTGAGGAAATAACGCTTTTCAAAGACTAATTTTTTCATTTCTTACACCGGGTCGAAGTTCTTCAAATAAGATCATGAAAAACGCCATTTCCTCGCTCAGAGAAACTGAACCCTGTTGGTGAATTTACCCCCCCCCCCCCCCCCCCCGGGATTTCTGGTACCACCCGCCAGCTGCCTATCAGACATTGTAATTAGAGGGCAGCTGTCACTTTTTGTAATTGTACCGGTGATTTCTATTTGTTAATATTATTATTGATATTGAGCAAATCGATCACGGACCAAGATCATCGCAATTAGTCTGAATACATGTATTGACAAGAAAAAAAAGCTGTATATCAAATTTTTCAGTCTTCTTAGTCGAAAGGTATTTCATTTAATAAAATTTCGGTTCATTTTTACTATACAGGCCGATACACTGAATGATAAGTTCGCAGTGCCTGTAATGGACTACTAGTAAATCAGTGGTAGATTATGCAACGACGTAATGTGCTTACTCGCGAAAACAGCGTTTCGGCTTAGTTATGCATACATGACTGTGTAGCCTTTAAAGTTTTGTGAGAATAATGTGAGCTATATCGATACAATTCCACGTCAGCATGCTTAAATATGTAAGCTTGTGGCATAGTTATGTTGTATCCATGACAGCGGGTAGGTATATACTGCACCTCCTCCACCCCAGGGATCGATTCCCGGGATTGATTAGGGTCGGTATATATGAGTCCCACAAAGGCTATGTTGTGCCTGAGAAACTTTACAATAGAAAGAAGAATTCCTCATCAGGCATTGGGAAGGTGAGGGTCTAGGAATATACTACTCTGTAAGACGGTTATGTAATGACCCTCCCCCTCCGATGGGAGCTCATACCTCTTAGTTGAGGAGGAGCACTAAACATCCTTCTGACATACAGAGGCTAGGATATAGCCAGGAAACTATACATTAAAAGATGAAAACTTCCCTCCCTTCCAGGAGGGATGGGGAGTAGGCCTCGCCAACGAAGATGCTGTAGCCCCTGCTGACCCTCCCTTGATGCTACCACTGGTTTGAATCTGGCAGGGGTCCCTCTAAGGGGCCTTTAATTACATTCAACTCAAGTAACTGTTCTTTATATAGTCCGTTGTGGGTGAGCTGAGGTAGGGTAAATATTATAATCATAGCGGGGAGTTCATGTCCTATTGTGAACACTCCATATTCGTGAACTCTTTGCTAAGATTATAACGTTTACCCTAACCGAGCTCAACAGACACTGAGGGTATTAAGAAAATCGAGAAATGTTATGTGAGTGCATATTAGAGGCCACTCTGAGAGACCCCTGCCAGTTCACACACCAGGTGTGGCATCAAGGGAGGATCAATGGGGGATACAGACCCTTCATCAGCGAGGCCTACCCCCAACCACCCCCCATCCCTACCCCATTGGAAATTTTCATCTTTTATTCTATGATTTCTTGGCTACATCCTAGCCTCTGTATGACGGCTAAATAGTATTCCTCCTCAACCTTGAGGCATGATGTACGAGCTCTCATCGGGAAGGAGGGGGATAATCGTCTTCCAGTGTAAAATATATCTGGAAATTACCCAGCCTCCCCTCCATGTGAGGGAACCCTCTTCTTTGTTGTAAGGTATTTTTGGCACAACATAGCCGCTGTAAGACGACTATATAGGTCCCTCCTGAAATCATCCACCTCAGGGCTTGAGCCGAGAGCAGGGAGAGAGGAAGTATGTAGCCGCCCTACATATTATGCTAGCGTCATCATTGTCCCAAACCACAATTTTTTCACTTTTTGTATTATTTTTATCCAAAGTGGGCAAAATACGTAAACAGTCAGCACCCACATGCACGGTATCTGACATTTCACAACGTCTTTCCATTTCCACGTTTGATAATTGCATTTAAATATGCACCCTCCTCTCGCCAGGACCCATCAGAACCGGTCGGTGTCAACGTAGACTCTCAGGTTGTTGCATTAACGAAGCTGCCCTCAGTGATCTGCACAGAGAAGCTTAGTTGGCAAGCACAGAAACCCGACACTCCTCTGTACCACTTTCGATTTTACCCCAGCCTCTTTCAATGCTTTTTCCCTATAATTCTGCCCCTTTCCGACTTGTTATACCGATTGGATTGATCACTTCCCACGACCCCCCCCCCCCCCCCCCAAGTTGTGCATAGCTATTGCACAACATACACTGTATGAGACTTGTGATTGGGATGGAATTAGCAATGTTGGTGAGGAAGGTGCCCCCCCCCCCCCCCCCACCCACTCTCAAATTGTGTAGCTTATTTTTTCCCATTAAAACTTAGGCAGCGTATTAGGGTCACTACCTTTTCATTTAATAATCTCTTTTTACAGATTAGTAATGTGTCTTTACAGATTAAGATTACTAGAAGACTGTCTTTACAGATCAATAATCTATATTTACAGATTATTAGAAGGCTGCTTTTACAGATTAATAATCTAGGAGACTGTTTTACAATTTATTTGGTGACTGTTTTTACAGACTATTAGAAAACTGATTTTACAAATTAACTAGCTATTCGATAATTATAGCATGCAGCCGAATGTACCCTATTACCCGGGCGTTTGGAGGAGTAGTTAGTGTTTAATTCCCACATAAACCGGACTTTGCGGGGGTTTGGGGGGGATGTTTTTCTGTGCAAACCTTCGGTGCCATCTCGCTAGATCCTGCAAGTGGTGTACGTACTGCATATATAGTATGCTATAATATGTATGGTGATATATGTACACACAGGGCTATGGACATTAGTATGGATATGTGATGGCAAATTAGTGCCGAAGGTGGAGTTTCTCGAAAGTTTCCCCGCGAAACGGTTGACATTGCTATTGGCGTCGTGACGCCATGACGCGTACGCGACGTCATAGAAAGCTTGACCGCTGTTATTGTCCACTGTACAATCCAGTATGACATTATTCGGGTCAAGGAGGGACGGGCTTCTCATACTGGACTGATAACGTAGTATAGGTGATATATAGTATTGGTACTTCTAGTAGACCTGCATATTATGCTATGACTAGTATAGATAGTACGTAATGCTAGGTCAACCAGTATTGTGGGAGTGTGTGTGTGTGTGTGTGTGGAGGGGTGGGGTGGGGTAGGGGTGGAGTTTATGCTTGATCGTCGTCTAGTGCGGTATTTCAAGGTAGTACGTAATGCAGTGTTGTGTTTTGTATGCTTGGTTTCTAGTCTCGTAGCAGAGTGTGAATGGTCATTGCCTGCGACAGTTAGCAAGCCTGCAGTAGTGCTACAAGTCAGTAGGAATGGTACAAGGGGAGAAGACTATATGACTGTGGGACTACAGTAGAAGCTAATTACCATAGGACAGAAAACTGAAGCCGATGGTAAGGCCACCTGTGTAGGAACTATATAAGAGCTTGGAATCCCACTTATGGAATCACTTTTATGGAATTCCTACGGAGTGCCTTTTTGAAAAACGACTGGCCTTTGGCCCCCTTTTTACCAAGATGAGGATAAGGGTTGTATGCAGAGTCACTCGATTGAGCAGTTTCGCTATAGCTTATTTGTTCGGTGGGATTCGAGTCGTTGGCTTTTGGGGATAATCATCAATCCTGTTTCTAACCTTTTTTGGAAAACGTTTGGCCCACGGCACTAATTTTTTCCGTGTTGAGAAAAAGCGTCGTATGTGGAGTCACTCGTTCGAGTAATTACACTATGGCTTTTTTGTTCGATGGGATTCTAGTCGTTCGAGCAATCGCAGATACTTAGCAAGCCTGTAGTTGTGCTACAAGTCAATTGTAATAGTATAAGGTACTAATGGTACAAAGCTGCAAGAGTGGTAGAAGATTATAGTATTTATTGGATGTCTACGAAAGAGGCAAGTCAGAGGACAGCTAGTTGAAGACAACATGGAAAGTTGGGAACCGATGTGTAGGAACTTTATAAGAGCTGGATAAGAGCTTGTAATCCCACTTATAAAATCCCACTGATGGAATCCCTTTTACGGAATCGATGGAGCAGACGCGTTCCGTGACACCCCGTTTCCAGCAGCCCTACCTAAAAATTGACTGGCTTTTGGCGCCCTTTTTCCAAGATGAGCATAAGAGCAGTATTTGCAGTGACTCTTTCCAGCAAGAGCTCTGTCGTCCATTTGCTCGATGAGATACAGTTCTTATGCTCATCTCGGAAAAACGAAGTACCGAAGTCCAGTCGTTGTTCAGGGAAGTGCGGTGCCACGAAACGTGGCCATTCCATTGATTCCATAAAGGGGTTCTGTAAGTGGGATTCCATGCCCTTATACAGCTCTTATACAGTTCATACACAGGTAGCCTTACCGTCGGTTTCCATCTTTATCGTCAACTATCTGTCCCATGACTTGTCTCTTTCGTAGACATTCAATACTATAATATCCTACCATGCACCCTCGCAGCTTTGTACCACTGCAGGCTTGCTAACTATCTCCGATTGCTCGAACAACTGGAATCCCATCGAGCAAATAAGCCACAGAGTAACTGCTAGAACCAGTGACTCCACATACGACTCTTATCTTTTATAAATAATATTTATTATAAAAAGGGTGCCGAAGGCCAGACGTTTCCAAAAATGGGTTCTGCAAGTGGGATGCCTAGAACAGGATTGCTGACTATTCCAAATAAGCTATCGAGCAATTACTGAGAGGTAATTGCTCGAAGGACTCTAATCCCACCGAGCAAGTAAGCTATAGAGCAATTGCTCGATGGAGTGACTCCACATACGACTCTTATCTTCGTCGCGGTTAAAAGCGGTGACGAAGGTCAGCTATCTTTCAAAAAGGGATTCCGTAGGGATTCAGTAAAGAGGATTCTACAAGTGGGATTCCTTAAGTGGGATTCCAAACTCCTATATAGCTCCTATACAGGTGGTTTTACCATCGGCTTCAGCTTTCTAACTTTTAGCTTCTACTGTAGTGGCCGGCCCCCCACTCCTATAGTCTGCTACCATCACTACAGACTTGTAGCACGACTGCAGGCTTACTGACACAAATGACGACTCTACCCTCGGCCAAGTCTTAGCATGTCAGAGGACCATCCATACTCTGCTACGAGACTAGAAACTACGCATACACAACACAACACTACATTACGTACTACCTACATCATCTGCGGGACAGCATACCACCCCAGACGGATAGCGTTTCAAAGGGTTAAACAGGGACCTACAATAGGTATATACCGTCCATACGATACTAGACAACCAGACATTAACCCCTCCTAAAATAGCGCTATCCTTATGTTCTATCTATACCATTCCATGCATTACCCTACCCACCCTACAATATCTTCTGGCCCAGTATTACATACTAACTATTCCAGGCATAGGATTGTACAAAGCAATCGGCAGGTTAATACAACAAGGATTAAGGGTGGGATCAACAGAGGTATATAACGCCCATACTATACTGCCAAATTCGCAAACCACCAAGGACTATCTCTCAATACCGCACTAGACAAGGACCATGCATCATCTCCGACGCGACAATACTGGCTGATCTAGCATTACGTATTATTTATTTATTTATTTATTTATTTATTTATTTATTGGTGTTTTAAGGTCACATACTTATGCACAATTGGTTAATCATGACCGTGACAGTTTTACGGGTGGAGGAAGCCGGAGTACCCAGAAAGAACTACCGAGCAACGACGAGCAGCTGCCAACTTCCCAACATCGTAACTCCGCACTGCAGCACAGGCGGGGTTAGATTGGTTGAAGACATGCGCACCATCGACGTGCAGTACGCCTTAGTACACGGCTTCATCGTGTGGACAATCGGGGTTGAGTGCCTTGCCCAAGGACTCAACGCGGGAGTCCGAATCGAACGCTCAGATGGTCACCCATCCGAGGATTAACCAGGCTCGACGTTGCTTAACTTTGGTGATCGGGCGAGGACCGGTTACTGCAACGCCACCGCGCCCCAGCATTACGTACTACCTATACAGGTCATAAAGGTCGATTAGTAGTACCAAGGACTAATAGTGTAACTACATGGGTATATACCACCCATACTATACTACGATATCAGTCCAATACGAGAAGTCCAAAACACCCTGACCCGCATAAGGTCATACCAGATTGTACAATGGACAACAACAGCAGTTAACGTTTCTATGACGTTGAGTGCGGATCAGGACGTAACGACATCAATAGGAACGTCACCCATTTCACGGGGAAACCTTTCTTGAAGCCCCACCTTCACCATTAATTTTCCATCACATATCACCCACACTATATACCCTCAGCCCTGTGTTTACATATATCACTATACATATCATAGCATACTATATATGCAGTAGTTGCAGAATCTAGCTGGATGGCGCCGCAGTTTTGCACAGAAAACATTTGCTTCCACCCAAAGTTCGGTTGCTATTGGAATTTAACACTAGCTGCTCCCCAAAAGCCCGGGTAATAGAGCACGATCTGGTAGATGCTACACTACTGACTAATCATCGAATAGTTAGTTAATTTGTAAAAGCAGGTTTTTAATCATCTGCAAAAGCTGTCTCCTTATAATTTGTAAATATATATTATTATATATTATTATTATTATTTATAAAAATAGATTATTAATAAATAAAAAACAGCCTTGTAATAATCTGTAAAAAACAGTCGTCTAATAAATTGTAAAAACAGTCTCCTAATAATCTGTAAATACAGATTTCTTATCTGTAAAAATAGTCTTGTAATAATCTGTAAAAACAGTCATCTAATAAATTGTAAATAGTCTCCTAATAATCTGTAAAAACATATTACTAATCTGTAAAAAAAACGGATAATAAAATGATTTTGCTGACCCTAGTACCCTGCTGTAAAAACTCCCGAGAACCTCGGAAGTGGAGTGACCATGGGCTCGTTATAACATTTCCGGTGACTAATAAAAACAAACATATGAATATATATACCTTCCCATTTTTCTGACAAATGCCTTTCCCGCGTTCGTCTCACCCTCTTCAGCTCAATAAAATCTAAAAATCTTAAAAGCACAGACGATCTGACTAACACCGCACAGAATTCTCTGACTGCACAGAGATTCCGTGGGCTGATTGAGCAGTGTGTTTACACTAACACCGCACAGAATTCTCTGATTGCACAAAGAATCCGTGGGCTGATTGAGCAATGTGTTTATATGAAACAAGAAACCTCTGTGAAACTTTATCAGTATCAACTTTCTAAGTTCTTCAATTAACTTAATTGTGACAGCATAACCTGGAAACTTTTTTCAGTTTCAAGCTATTTATCGCACATTTAATATAGGTGTGAACAAGTTATTTCTTTCTGCGAGGTAAATTATGAGATAAACTTAAAACGTGTCAACAAGGACTGCCCCAGTGGATTGCTAATTTCCACATCTGTGTGTGTCAAGACTCCACAAGGAATTCAATTATTTCATGATACACATGTGACACCAGCATGATGGATACCAGAATTGAGTGGAAATGTTGAGGTTGGATTGTTTTCAAAGTTCAAGGAGCTTTAAAATTTTTATGAAGAGCTTTGTAAGACTAGCGCCTTCCCACTTTGGTTACTTATTTTACCATCAGTAGCTTATGGTTGTTGTTTCTTTTTGCACTAAATGTCAGTAACATCTCCGCTAATATTTTCAAACTACCTTCATGTACTTAACACATATAAAGATTGGGAGAAAGAACATGATAGAGACAAACTAACTTCATGAACTTAACACACACAAAGATTGGAAGCAAAAACATGATACAGACAGACAAACTACCTTCATGAACGTAACACACGCAAAGATTGGGAGCAAAAACATGATACAGACAGACAGACTACCTTCATGAACTTAACACACACAAAGATTGGGAGCAAAAACATGATACAGACAGACAAAGTACCTTCATGAACGTAACGCACACAAAGATTGGAAGCAAAAACATGATACAGACAGACAAAGTACCTTCAAGAACGTAACACACACAAAGATTGGAAGCAAAACATGATACAGACAGACAAACTACCTTCATGAACCTAACACACACAAAGATTGGGAGCAAAAACATGATACAGACAAAGTACCTTCTTGAACTTAACACACACAAAGACTGGGAGCAAAAACATGATACAGACAGACAAACTACCTTCATGAACGTAACACACACAAAGATTGGGAGCAAAACATGACACAGACAGACAAACTACCTTTATGAACTTAACACACACAAAGATTGGGAGCAAGAACATGATACAGACAGACAAAGTACCTTCTTGAACTTAACACACACAAAGACTGGGTGCAAAAACATGATACAGACAAACAGGCAGGTGTGTGGATGTTACTGTAAATAAATACTGTTCAGCCCAAATTATAAACTAAACAGAGACAGACAGAAAGACAGACAGACAGACAGACAGACAGACAGACAGACAGAGCCAGACAGACAGACAGACATAAGGATTATATGGGTGGAGGGACTGATGGATGGACCACGGATAGAGACAGATTATCGCAGAGTCAGGCAGGCAGGCAGGCAGGCAGACAGACAGGCAGACAGACATTCTATGGATATACAGGTGGACGAATGAACATACAGATAAGACAGGCAGAGTCACACTCCGACACACGAGCACATGAACTTGCTAACGAATTGCATTATCTTACAATCAAACTTCGTTTGTCCTTTTTTGAGAAATAAATTCTTTGAAAGAATGATTCAAATGAAAGGTAAATGCAAAATATTTTTTTTAAATATTATCCTCAGCATGTACTCCAAAGCAAGAGTATTTTCTGCTGTCTACCCTGTTGGTACACTTTTTCATCAGTTCAGTGATCATTCTTTCCCATGAAAGTAGCATTTGGTTGATAAAATAGGAACAGGCCAAGCTTTTTTATGCAGCTGCCGAAAAAATCACCAAGAAAAATGACCATTTTTGGCAGTGGAGAAGGGAAAGGAGAGGAAATTCCAGGAGCATAGGCTCGCCTATTAGACTGGGGAGGTGTGTAGTCCGTCATGGCATCGGCCGCCTAATGAGTTTTTTCGATGAGAGAAGAAATTCTTTCCTTGAAGCTTTTTGATGATATTTATCATCTAATTAAAGGGGAAATTTCAAAGCACTACTAATAGAGCATGTGCACAGTACGTGGAGAATGTATTGTCACTAAATCACTCATAGAGTGGAGATTTCACTCAAGCAATTTTTGCAAATTTGTTGCAAATCTTATCAAGCACAAGCAAGTTCCAGCCAATGGACCTCCGTGTTAAACCCGGAGGTCTGCTGGCTGAAATGTTGCTTGTTTTTTTGTTCATATATGCAGAATTTGAAAGTGATACTTTGGGTGATAACTCCAGTCCACGTGTGATTTAGTTACAATTCACTCTCCACATACTGTATATAGTCGGGTGTCATTTACAATGGGGACTGGCTGGGAATACATATGGGCGCGGTGGCTTAGTAGGTAGAGGTACAAGCTGTAAGCCGAGAGGTCCTCGATTCGAATCCCACCTGCGGTAACCGCGTCGTGTCCTTGGGCGAGACACTGTTTACTAAGGCGTACTGTACGTCGATGGTGCACCCGTGTTCAACCAATTCCAGCCCTGCTTGTGTGGAGTTATGTTGGGAAGCTGACAGTTGCTCGCCGTTGCTCAGTGGTTCTCTTCGGATACTCCGGTTTCCTCCATCCGCAAAACTGTCATGGTCACGATTGGATATTGTGCAGAAATATGTGACCTTATACACCAATAAATAAATAAATAAATAAATAAATGGGAATACATCTGAATATTTTAATTTTCCCAGACACCTACCTCACAGTAACAAGAAAAGGAAAAGTTGCAAATATTTCATTTACTTTTCAAACTGAATAGTATTTGTGCGACTTTAACAAATATGATCATAACAAAATAGAACAAATAACTGAACTTGATACGATGAATGGACTCTTTGAATTATCTAATTTGCATCACAGACCACTTTCTATACAGCAGAAAACTTAATAAACTGAAGTACCCTGCTTCGTGCTGACTACTTTTTCCGTCTACCCCCACTACACAGTACAAAACTCAATGTTGTCCCAACTTTGATTAAAAACTGGGGAAATGACTATTCAGCAGACCTGAAATGATCTAAAAGAAGTTCTCTGACAACTTTTATCGGGATCAAATGTCATATAAAATAGCACCAAAACAGACAGTAGTGCAAAAAAGGGCATATTTAGTGAACTTCTCAGTATGATATGCTAGCATCCCCAAATGTACCCTCTACGACTGTCTGGGGATAATCAGGGCCTATATTTCGACGCGTATCCGCGAGTCGATTCAAGTGAACATTCGCGGAAACACAGCTACGGGAATCCACTTCGATTCGTGTGATCTGAGTACTAAGATTCACGCAGAAGGTGGAAGAAAGGAATAAAGTTGCATGGAGTGGAAAAAGAGATATATCAATAACGCACTAATAGTACTGAATGACATTTCCTGATAATACGTCCAGTGCCTGTGGTCAACATGAGCTAATACTGTGACTATATGATTTTCCAACGCAGGAATCTTTAACCATATTAACCCGAGCGGCCACTTTTCCGGCCAGGAACACGATACGACTTAATGTCATTATATGGGATGGCTGTTCAGTAATGTGTGGGGCAGACCAATCAATATATTCAACGTGCAGCCCCGAGGCTGCACGTTGAATATATTGATTGGTCTACCCCAGATAATGAAATAGACTCTTCCAATTGCTGCCATTGAATCGACATGGAAGATACCACAAGAGTTCAAGTTAATAACAGAATGAGGGTTTCAGAAAGGTCGGCAGCGCACAGGTAGACCTGACGCATTTGTCTCCATCCAAAAAACAAACTCCTGAATCTTGCTGCATCTTGACACTAAAAAATTGAAATGTTCTGATAGGTGACATGAACCCAAAAGTCTTAATCTCCAGTGGCAGATTCAATGTCGTCATTAATTGTTAGAAAATACTGAAAAAGTCTACATATTACTCGAAGCTATTCTTGTTACTCTAAGTTATTCTTGTATTTTTTGTTGTTGTTGTGGTTTTTTTTTTTTTTTTTTGGGGGGGGGGGGGTTCACTTGATGACCGCCCTTTATTTTATGTGTCTTTTTTGTAGAGAAAGTGAAATCTTCCCTATACCACGCCTTGTTCTGGTTGCATAACGCGTTGCGCTCTTCATGTGTATGCCCCAAACAGGGGGGGGGGGGGGGGGGGGGGGGGTACTTGCCAACAGAAATAAAACAGGAGGCACCAAGGGGCCTGAAGCGCTCATCTTTCATCTTGAACAGAACACAATATAAACAGAGTCTAACAATGATTCAACATTAAGCAATCCATCTCCATAGGATACACTGTCAATGCTCAAGTCCCTCAGGAGTGACCAAAATAATCCGGGCATCATGCCTTCTCTTCAGTTGATCATAATGTAAAATGTAGAGCTCCTCTATGAAGCCCCTTGATACAACCTATGTGAACTAATCTTATTTACACACCTCTAGAGGTACTGAATAGAAAATTTCTAATTCTTCAGCTACATGGCCAATTCCGGCTCCCATAGGGAGCCCAAATATTAACCCAGGCTCTCGATTTGAACAAAGTTACAGCTGACTTCCCTAGAGATGTTGTGTACCAAATATGAAAGAATTCTGAGCAATTTCTGACTGTTGGATCTGAAGAAGAGAAATTTTAAAGAAATTTCTTTATATTGCACTAAGTTGAAATTTGGGCTACCACAGCGAGCCCAAATATTAACCTACGGATCTGAATTGAACAAACTTGAGATGTTGTATACCAAAATGAAAACATTCTAACTAGTGGATCTGAAGAAGATTTTTGAAGAAATTCCCTCATATTGTACTAAGTTAAATTTCTGGTTCCCACATGGAGCCCAAATATTAACCCGGGCACTCGAATTGCGCAAACTTGAATCTGACCCCCATAGAGATGTTGTATACCAAATATGAAAGTATTCCGACTGGTGGATCTGAAGAAGAATTTTAAAGAAATTTCCTCATATTAGTTCAAATTTAGGCTACCATAGTAAGCTCAAATATATACCTATGGATCCGATTTGAAAAAAAACTTTAATCTGACCCCACAGAGATGTTGCATACCAAATATGAAAGCATTCTGACTGGTGTATCTGAAGAAGACGATTTTTAAAAATTATCCCCTATATTGAACTAAGTTAAAAGCCCAAATATTAACCTTGGGACTTGGTTTGAATACTCTTGAATCGGGCCCTCATAACAATGATGTATACCAAACATTAAAAGATTCTGACTGGTGGTTTTGAAGAAGATTTTTAAAGAATATTTCCCATATTACCCCAAGTTAAAAATGCGGGCTTCTGTATTGAGCCCAAAAATGACCCAATGGGCTTTATTTTAACAACCTTGTATCTGACCCCTCCCCCTCCCCCTCCCTTCCTATGAATGCTGTATACCGAATATCAAAAGATTCTGATGATTGGTTCTGGAGAAAAGAATTTTTTTAAAAAATTTTTGCAAATATGCTGACTCGGCATTTTTTCGATGCCCACTACAGAACACCCTAACATAATTCTATTGGTCGTAAGTGTGCTTCATACCCAATAACAGAGCTGTTTACTGTGTGGTTTGGGAAATATGGGAGTTTGAAAATATTTCTATATTTAGCTCCCAGGGTTCCAATGGCGATGCGGGAATTTTCTTTTTGCATGAGTCGAGTACTTATGACCCAATAATACCACATACCAAATTTGGTTCAAATCGGACCATCAGTTCAGAAAATAGAAATTTTGGGCGAGGGCCAAAAATCTTACCCCTTCCATTACAAAGCCAAATATTGCTTCACGGACTTCGTTTGAAAAATAATCTGATTCTACACCTCGAAAGGAAGCGCCGTAACAAATATCAAGTCATTGTACCCACGGGTTCACGAGAAAATTTTAAAAATATTTTGGAGCGTTTTCCTCCACTCCCTCCCTATGGGGCTGGGCATGTTGAGTGGAACAAAAATGCAGTGCCCCTTCGGGACCATCACTCACACACATTTTCACTTGAATTGGCCCAGTGGTTTTGGAGGAGAAGACCAGATCATGGTGATGACGGACGACGGACTAGCTCACACGGTTTGACTTTTGTCAAGATGAGTTAAAAAGGTATCTATGATGAGGAATAGCGATTGGAATCAGTGACGTAAATTGTCAATCATCTTCCAAACAGTTTATCTCTGCAACGGGCGTTGTGTTATCATCAGCGAAATTGCCTTCGTGAATTTCACTATAAAATTGCCTCTGATGAATTTCAAACGCCTGTTACGACACTGATCTTATACAAGGGGGCGTGAACACTATGCAATTGACAGTTAATGTCAGCCATTTGCGGTAAACTCGATTACAGATTAAACTTGAGATTTCGCTTGTTTAGAATGAGAAAACGAGCGTGGGAGAAGAGGTGTGGGAAGGGGCTGACAATTTAACTTGAGTTCATTTTATTGATCTTTTTGCGACTTGAATAAACTCATTTGATTTGATTTTGCATCAGTTTCAGGATTTTGTAAAGCATTCCTTGTTCATCTAGCCCCTAGGCCTATCAAAATGAAATAAGCCTAAACGAAACCGAGAAGTGACTCTTTCCAAATCCGAAATAAAAACCGAGGGCAATTGCACAGCCGAACAGCTCTATATAATGATGATTATTATCCCGCACAAGTGAGAGATAAAGTGTAGAGCTCCTTTCGTCTGTCCTTCCGCCCGTCCGAACATTTTTATGGCATAACTTGAACAATACTTAACAGATTTCAATTCTTTTTGGTATATGTCTGTCTAGCAACAATGTTTACGTCAAGTTCGATGAACACCGATATCTCTTGAAAATTAAGGGTGTTATGGCCCTTTGTTATGAAAAATATTCTGTAAATCTTCTTTATGGCATAACTTGAACAATAGTGAAGGGATTTCAATTCTTTGCATCTATGCCTCTCTAGCAGCAATGTCTGCATCAAGTTCGATGACCAGCGATATCCGATGAAAATTGTGGGAGTTACTGAATTTGTTCAATAAAAATATAGTGTAATTATTTATGGCATAACGTTAACAATAAAAACCGGATTTCAATTCTTTTCGGTATATGTCTTTATAGCAACAATGTCTACATCAAGTTTGATGACCAGCGATATCCGATGAAAATTATAGGAGTTATTGCCCTTTGTTAAAAAACATCGTGTAATGCTTTTTTTATGAAATAACTTGAACATTTAGTAACAAAATATCAAAACAAATTGTAAATATTTCTTTGGGAACAATGTCTACTTCAAATCGATGATGACCACCCTCGTTCGATGAAAAGTTATTGCCCTGGCCCCCCCCCCCCACCCCCTCCCCGCCATATAGGCATTTTTTTTTTTGCTCTGAAGTGCATTTTGAACGTTTTAAAGTGACTGCTTGCAGAAGAAATTGTTGACTCCAATGACCCTACCCGCACCCCCATGTCAATTAGGCATTTTTTCTTTGCTTCGAAATGCATTTTGAAGGATTTAGAGTGAGTACATGCGGAAAAATATTTTTACTCCCATGACCCCCTACACCCCCCCCCCCCCCCCCCGGTCAATTAGGCATTTTTTCTCTTTTGCTACAAAATGTATTTTGAAGAATTTAGAGTCATTACATGCAGACAGAAAAAAAATATTTTACTCATAACTCACCCCCAAAACCCCACCCACCCCCACCCACCTTATCCGGTCAGTTAGGCTTTTTTCTTTTTTTTTTTTTTTTGCTCCAAGATGAGCATGGCCGGATTTGGGGTGATTTTATGTGGGCAAAGAAAACACCTATGCTCCCGCTCCCAACTTGGGGGGGGGGGGGGGTGCGGGGGAGGATTAGCAGAGCTTGGCGATGCAGATCTCTTGTTTGTTTTGCATTCCTAGACCTATGCATAGTGGTTTCATACCTTCTGATAGTCGGGCGACTTGAGAAGGAGGAGAAAGAATAATTTGCTATTCGTCTGACGCGAATTTTTCCGACATGTTACTGGAACAAATTAATTCGACCTATTTGTTCATGACCCAATGCTACAAGTCACACATACTTGTAATTTGACAAGATCAAACGGAACTAAGCATCATTCAGAACCATTTCTATCAGATAAACGTCTTGAATCTAGCCTGGAAATGCCTGGTACAAATATGAAAACGTGGACAAATTGTATGGCTCTTGGAGAGTGAAATCCTAATTATCCTACAAATATATCTCATTACAAGAAACTTCTCAAAATATACATTCAGATGCAAGGAAATGAGAATGTTTAGACCCTGGAATTCAAATTTGCTTGCGACGGGCTGGACCATGATTGCCTCGTCAATCGCCGTCATCGCCATAACCTCTCACAGCACAGATTTCAGCCCCATTCATTTCCCATGGAAACGCTGTACTGTGGGTATTAACAGACGGTATTTGGGAACAGCAGCATCAACTCCCCACCCTCACTCCATGCAATCCTGGGGCCGAAAACCTCGCGCGACTAAATTTACGAGAATATATTTGGATTCTCTTAAATTTTGACGAAATATAAGCCCTACTCATTATGACTCTGCCTCCTCCGGAGCATATATGCCGAAACTTAATAAAAATGATTTTGCTGATGCTTCCCTGCTGTCACCCTATGGGAAGCATATTTGTAGCTGGATTGAGCCACCAGCAGTAATGACTGTTATAAGAAAGAGAGATCATCTAAATATTAGTCAGTTGAATCTGCCTGGAAAGCAATAATTATGGAAAGCCATACTATTTCCGTGCAATTCATTGTGAAGTAAGTAGATTCAAGAAAATACGTCACAATACCATTTATGGTTTGTTTAACCCTTTACCTCAATCGGCTTTTTTGCAAAAATTAAAATAAACTGAATTTCATATTTTGGCAAAATGTTATCATTTTCAGTAAAATCAAATCAATATGGATGTCACTGACACCGGCTGGGTGAGCCAGTTCCAATAACACCCATCTTTGTATGTTTTTTAAAAATAAGTTCCCAATCTGGTATATTTCCGTCTAATTAGCATTTATATTTTGGCCGATTTACTGGTCATTTTGGCAGATAAGTTAGGTGAAGGATTGAAATAGAATTCATCGACCCCGAAGTACAAAATATAATACCACCCAAAACATCGGCATAGGATTCCCCCAAACCCAGCCTCAATTCATGGTGAATAAACAGGATAACTCCAAATAGTTATTAAAGAGAAGGTGGGTGTCGTGAAATTGTGCGAAAAAACATTCAAGAACCTTTTTCAGTGGTGGACTGGCGGTGGGTTATCATTTTTGGGCGAAATTGAAAAAAACAAAACTCGCATATGTTCCTAGAATTAAGCCCCCCCCCCCCCCAATAAAAGCCTGAGGCCTTTTTTTTCGACCCTGCATAAACACGCTGTATACACATTCTAGTGTGTTTGGGGATGGGGGTGGGGGGGGGGGGTGCACTCGTTATCCTTATTAAAAGTCCGAAAATGAATTCGAAGGAAGCAATTTATATTCATCGAATAGATTTGGGCCCATATCTTCTGTTTCTCAGAAAATTACTACCGAGAAGTTTATCATTATGAAGTAATAACTAAATAAGTGCTCCCTGAACTGTAGGCCTATAGGTTTTCCAGATCATGATGAATAATCACTGAACGATTGCATGGAGTGGTAGCTGTGGCACTGTCCGAAAACTGGATTACCCAATATATAAAATACCAACCACCTATTCCAATATCTATCATACTAGTAGAAATATATATGCTTACCTTTTGAGTCTTGAGGGCTTCTATATCGACACCTCTTTTCAACAAAAACTTGTACATTTTCTCAGTTTGTTCTGCCATGCTGCAGCGACGACTAAAATGGAAATGGAAAGACACTCAATATCAAGTAAAACTGGAAAGAAAACTTTCAGCAGATTTGATTTTAAATGAACAACAATATCCGGTCAATCTTCAGCCAGACTAAACATCAAACAGCAGAGACAATAGGCTAAGTTGCGAAAGAGTTAATTCATTTTAATATATCAAACTGATTTTGGTATTTGAAATGAACACCGTACGTTGGCAATCAGCCAAGTGCCTTTGATCTCTTTTTGCAGTCAGTGAGAACGTGTCTCTTGAACTCTCTTCCGAAGTGAATCGACAACAACGGACCCCACTTCTCAACTGTGATTTTTTTACCCGAACATTTAAAACTCCATTATTTTCCCTTTACCTCAACTAACGGCAAAACAGACCTCTCACTTGATACTGGAAGCGGGGTGAAGAACATGGGCTTAATTCTCACAGCAAAAGATTTGTCTGGTGGGCTCTTATTTTTTGTTTCAGAATGCATCCAATCAACTGTGAACTGAAAAGCATCACTTTTAACTGTGCCTTTAAGAGAACAATCATTGAAACTAACCTTTAAATCCATTATTTTTCTGGTGTATTCTTTTCCGCAACCTTCACTCCGCCAGAGCAATGAGCACCACGCGTCTGTCTGGAATAATGTTTCCACTCAAAACAAAACCGTGTTGACTTTAAAAGAATATTTTTTTCGTACTTACGAAAAAGTTTTCGTACTTACGAAAGTGTTTTCGTACTTACGAAAGTATTTTCGTAGTTACGAAACAGTTTTCGTACTTACGAAAGTATTTTCGTACTTACGAGACAGTTTTCGTACTTACGAAAAAGTTTTCGTACTTACGAAAGTGGTTTCGTACTTACGAAAGTGTTTTCGTAGTTACGAAAAAGTTTTCGTACTTACGAAAGTGGTTTCGTACTTACGAAAGTGTTTTCGTACTTACGAAAAAGTTTTCGTACTTACGAAAGTGTTTTCGTACTTACGAAAGTATTTTCGTAGTTACGAAACAGTTTTCGTACTTACGAAAGTATTTTCGTACTTACGAGACAGTTTTCGTACTTACGAAAAAGTTTTCGTACTTACGAAAGTGGTTTCGTACTTACGAAAGTGTTTTCGTAGTTACGAAAAAGTTTTCGTACTTACGAAAGTGGTTTCGTACTTACGAAAGTGTTTTCGTAGTTACGAAAAAGTTTTCGTACTTACGAAAGTGTTTTCGTACCTACGAAAGGGATTTCGTACTTACGAAAGTGTTTTCGTAGTTACGAAAAAGTTTTCGTACTTACGAAATTGTTTTCGTACTTACGAAAGTATTTTCGTAGTTACGAAAGTGTTTTCGTAGTTACGAAAAAGTTTTCGTACTTACGAAAGTGTTTTCGTACTTACGAAAGTATTTTCGTAGGTACGAAACAGTTTTCGTACTTACGAAAGTGTTTTCATAGTTACGAAAAAGTTTTCGTACTTACGAAAGTGTTTTCGTACCTACGAAAGGGATTTCGTACTTACGAAAGTGTTTTCGTAGTTACGAAAGTGGTTTCGTACTTACGAAAGTGTTTTCGTAGTTACGAAAAAGTTTTCGTACTTACGAAATTGTTTTCGTACTTACGAAATTGTTTTCGTACTTACGAAAGTATTTTCGTACTTACGAAAGTATTTTCGTACTTACGAAAGTGTTTTCGTAGTTACGAAAGTGGTTTCGTACTTACGAAAGTGTTTTCGTAGTTACGAAAGTGGTTTCGTACTTACGAAAGTATTTTCGTACTTACGAAAGTGTTTTCGTAGTTACGAAAGTGGTTTCGTACTTACGAAAGTGTTTTCGTAGTTACGAAAAAGTTTTCGTACTTACGAAAATGTTTTCGTAGTTACGAAACTTAATTATTTTTTTTTAGCGTGGCAGCAATACGCTTCCGTAGATTACAACATCTGCTTACTTTTTCAAAATGAATTTCGTTTTTGAGGGCTTTCGAGTTGAAACAGCTGGCACGCCTGTCTTTAGAAAAATCGATTTTTCTGCTTGAATGAGAAAGATGGAAATGCAAAAGTGACCAATAGCGCGACTCATGTTAGCCTTATTTGGTAATCGCATACTTCCTTATATGGCAATGTTACTCACGTTTTCGCCGTTTTTCCGAGAAGAGAAGCGAGCCGACTATAAATAGTCTCAAAGTACACATGGTCGATCAAAATCTCACCTGCAGGCAAGCGAGGTTGTCAGAATTAATTCTCAACATTTAAAATTAATCTTTTGAGTTTAAATAATTCTTCACAATGTGTGACGACGATGTAGCCGCTCTAGTTATTGATAATGGATCTGGAATGTGCAAAGCCGGTTTTGCTGGTGACGACGCCCCAAGAGCCGTGTTTCCATCTATTGTTGGAAGACCCAGACATCAGGTATTTGCAAATTTACCGCTCTCATTAAAATTTATGACCCATTTCATATGCTGTTTGATAAGGTTGTCAAATTACTCTTCTATACTTTGGGGCGTTTCTGATCCCCGAAATATAAATGACATAATAAAATAACTGACATTTGGATGGTACACCTTAAAAAATACCGTCTGAAAGTAATTGCCATTATGATCTACAGGTGGGCGTGGTTCTACTTTTGGTTTGCGAAATAACTTCTTGTGTATCCTGGTGTATCGGCGCTATCTGACAAACTTCTCTCTGTTGTACCGACATTTAGAAACCTTTTTCCATTCCATTTAAGGCTTGACGATATCAAATATTCAAAATTGCGCCCGGAAATAATTCAGTCTCTGAAACTGAGCAGCCCTGGGAAAATATTGTTTTTAAAAAACCCGTGTGTGTTTTACCAGGGCCGGGAAAAGGGTGGGAGCGTGGGACCCCGGAACTTTGGATGGCAGAGTTTGGCCTAGGAGTACAGGATTCTTAGGTTAGGCCTGCCCCCTCTCCCCAAGTCCAAACATGTCCTGGAAGACTTATTTTAATTTTTTTTGATTTGGTACGTCCTTCAAAAGGACCCCCCCCCCCGGTTCAGACTTTACGCCAACAGTTGAGAAGAGGGCTGTATCATGAATGGGGCTAGAGCTGCACTTGATCAACCATGTTGGACCTCATGATTCTTGAAGTAATAACTTTATTAACTCAACTTGACGTAATAAAGTTGTTACTTCAAGAATTGTGTAGTCAAAAGCTAGCACGAGGTCACTGGATTCTCACCGATGAACTTGGATATTTGAAACATGCTGCTAAAAACGTAATTTTGACTGCCAAAAAAAAGGATTTTTTTGTCATCCCAAAAGCCACCAGAAGTCTCCATCTAATAACGGATTTCAAAATTTTCTTGGGGGGGGGGGCTCCCATGGGGGGGGGGGGGGGGGGCTTCCCGTCACACACTCCTATCGTCACTCGTGCATCGGCATCTGCATCAGTAAGGGGACCCGACACAGAAATGACCCTGGGGCCTGGTTTTTACTGAAATCTTTAATCATTGATTAAGGTGCTATATAAGTAACAGAATTTCGTTCATTTTGAAATTTCCATCTCTCGTATTCCTTAATTCAAATTAAATGTACACAAATTATACATCAAAATAAAGGTTGGGAGGTATAGGACACGAAACACGTATGTAGATATTTAGAACACGAAACGCATGTAAACAACTCGGAGTTGACAGCAGGCACCACTGGTTACTTGGAAGTCTGCTACGTATTCGTATCAGAACTGATAATTAAATAATATTTCACGAGAACAACTTGTGGCCAAATGTGCTTCACATATCAAAGAACAAAGCTTGGACATCAAAATCCTTCAGAACACAACGTCAGTGTTGCACGTGGGTAAATTAAAAAAAGTGACTGCTTTGTTAGCTCACCTGACAAAAGTCAGGGTGAGCTTTTCTGATCACTCTTTGTTCGTCGTCCGTCAGTCGTCGTCCTGCGTGAAGGTGGTGTTTGAGCCTCTTTCTAAACCACTGGCCACATTTTAATTAAATTTCATGCAAGTAGTGGTTTATATAGGGGCATTTTGATTTTTATGCAAATTCGGTTTCAGCACATATTGAGCAGAGGGGTGGGGAAAAAATGGCCAAATTTTTTGAAAATCTTCTTCCAATGAACCACCAGTAGCAGAGACTTGATATGTGGTATGCAGCTTCCATTTGAGGTGTAGACTCAGATTTGTTCAAGAGAAGTTTGGAGGGCAATATTTCTGAGAGGGGCAAGAATTTTTGCCCCGCCCAAAATTTCTATTTTCTGAACCCAGAGGCCGATTTGAACCAAATTTAATGTGAGGTATTATTGGGTTATAAGTACTTGATTTATGAAAAAAATCTTTTCCTGCGGCCCTGTGGAACCGCATGAGCTAAAAATAGAACAAATTAAAACGCCCATATCTCCAAAACAGCACGACACTGAGAATTTGTGTGAAGCTTCCTTAGGACCAACAGAAAGGATTGGTAAAAAAAAATTGCCATCATTTTTATCATGGGGGTAGAGTTTTGGGACTTTGAAAAAGTGTAGAGTCAGCACTTTTTAACACTGTGGGCAATGGGAAAAACATTAAAAAATCATCTTCTCCAGATCCAGCAGGCAGAATCTTTTGATATTTGGTATGTAACATTGTAGGGTGGATCTGATTCAAGTTTGTTCAAATCGGCCCCCTGGGTTTATATTTGGGCTCAGTATAGAAGCTTGAATTCGAACTTAGTGCATTTCAGGCAAATTTCTTTAAAAATCTTCTCCAGATCCAGCAGGCAGAATCTTTTGATATTTGGTATGTAACATTATGGGGTGGATCTGATTCAAGTTTGTTCAAATCCCCCCCCCCCCCCCCCCCCCCCCCCTGGGTTTATATTTGGGCTCAGTATAGGAGCCCAATCGGTTATGATTAGCCATTGTGCATAAGTATATGACCTTAAACACCAATAAATAAATAAATAAATAAATAAATAAATAGGAGCCCAAATTTGAACTTAGTGCATTTCAGACAAATTTCTTTAAAAATCTTAAGATCCAACAGGCAGAATCTTTTTAGCTCACCTGACTTTCAGTCACGAAAGCTGTAGTGATCACTCACCATCCGTCGTCCGTGAACATGGTGTTTGCGTCTACTCCTTCCAAACCGCTGAACCAATTTCATTGATATTTGAGATAATAGTTTGTTATGACATCACAATTTGTTTTTGTTCAAATCAAATTGCCTCGCCCATTGGTAGGGCCACACCCAAAAAGTGTGCTGAAATCTTAAAAAAAATCTTCATCTCATGAACCAGCAGTAGCAGAGACTTTATATTTGGTGTGCAGCTTCCTTTTGAGGTGTAGACTCCCGATTTGTTCAAGAGAAGTTTGTGGGGCAAAATTTGGCGTTGTAATGGAAGGGGCAAGAATATTTGCCCCTCCCAAAATTTCTATTTTCCAAACCGAGAGGCAGATTTGGACCAAATTTGATATGAGGGCTTATTGGGCCACAAGTACTTAATTTATGCAAAGAAAAATTGTTCCCGTCGCCCTATGAGAACCGCAGGAGCTAAAAATAGAAAAAAATTAAAACGCCCATATCTCCAAAACTACACAGCACTGAGAATTCTTATTTGTTGTGAAGCTTCCTAAGAACCAACAGAATGGAATGGAATGGTAAAAAAAAATTGCTATCTGGTTTTATCATGGGGTACTTTTCTGGGACTTTGAAAAAGTGCTGAGTCAGCATTTTTTAACACTGTGGGTAATTGGAAAAACATTTAAGACAACTTTTCTCCCAAACCACTGCTCCAAAAGCTTTCAATTTCACATATAACATCTTTGGAAGATTGTTTCACATGTTTATTGAAATCATTTCCCTGGGTCCATATTTGGGCTCTCTATGGGAGCCCAAATGTTGAAATTAGTGCAGTATGAGGAATATTCTTTAAAAATCTTCTTCAGATCTACCAATAAGAATCTTTTGATACTTGGTATACAGCGTCCTTAGGGAGGTGAGATTCAAGTTTGTTCAAGTCAAGTCCCTGGGTTCATATTTAGGCTGAAAATTTGGGGCCCCGTTCCGTACTTTTTAGCTCAACTTGACAAAGTCAAGATGAGCTATTGCCATCACTTCTCGTCCGTCGGCGTACATACGTACGTACGTACGTTAGTACATTAGTACGTTAGTACGTACGTCCACAATTTCCTTTGGCACACCTCACAGGTCGCATTTATGATCAGATTACTTTGAAACTTCTTATGCTTGTTTGGGGTGACCTCTAGATGGGAGCTATCGATTTTCTTCAATTTCCGTTAAAAAATGTTGCCGCGGCCAACGTTCTTAGAACTTAGTTTAGTCAAACCACAATATTTCCCTTTGGCACACCCTACAGGGCACATTTATGATTTGATTGCTTTGAAACCTGATATGCTTATTTAGGGTGACCTCTAGATGGGAGCTATCGATTTTCTTCAATTTCCGGCAAAAAATGTTGCCACGGCCAACGTTCGTAGAACTTAGTTTAGTCAGACCACAATATTTCCCTTTGGCTCACCCTACAGGGCTCATTTATGATTAGATTGCTTTGAAACCTGGTATGCTTGCTTATTTACGGTGACCTCTAGATGGGAGCTATCGATTTTCTTCCATTTCCGTCAAAAAATGTTGCCACGGCCAACGTTCTTAGAATTTAGTCTAGTCAGACCACAATATTTCCCTTTTGTACACCCTACAGGGCACATTTATGATCGGATTGCTTTGAAACCTGGCATGCTTGTTTGGGGAGGCCTCTAGATGGGAGCTATTGATTTTCTTCGGTTTCTGTCCAAAAATGTTGCCACTGGCAAAAAAACTGACATTGGTCCCAATGATCTTCAATTTTGCCATTTCATTTATAACTTACCAAGTTCAAGTTTGTCAAGTTGAGCTACAGTGTCATTGACACTTTCATGTTTTTTATTTTATGCGTTTCGGTCAATTTTAAGACATAACAATTTTTTTTTTTTTTACACTGAAAATTTGTGCGAATGTGTTCAATGACGTCAGATTCTGTGATCGACTTGGTTTCTGCAAAATTCTGCATATTTCAATGGCGAGTCTTGTGTTCTATTCGGAAAATTAAACAATTTGTCAAGTTGGTCTTGATATATAATTTTATGACGCAGAATACTTGTTGGAAATGATAATTTATCAAAGATAACACATTTACTTGACACAATATTAATAAATTGTGTTTGATGGTAAAACAGAATGCCAGTTATGTGCGATTGAAGTGTGAAGTAAATACCGCAAACATTTCATTTTCAATCCATTTTAAAAAAATTTAAATGAAATATTGACTGAAATGTATCGTGGTAATTGTGAATAAATTGGAAAAAAATATAGATTTACGATTTTATAAGGTAAGTTGAGTTTGGAATGATCCGAATCATATTCTTTGTGAAATAAATCACTGAAGTTGTAATTTACATGAATCAATGGCATGAACGAAGGAATGCTTGTTCTTGACTGTTTTGGTCCTGGGACGTTTCGGCCCAAGATGTTTCAGCCTCCATGTTTTGAAGCACTGGGATGGGCTTGCATGAGCAAGGAAAAATGGCCGGACTGAGGGTGGAGGGTTGGTACAGGCAAAGACTAGATAGGCATCCACTCACGTTTGTGTGTGTCGGGGGGGGGGGGGGGGTCATTGTTGGGTGGGGAAGGGGGGCTTGGACCAGTGATATCCATATTTGTATGCTTTTACTGACAAATACCATTAAAAGTGTTAAAATAAATTAAAATGAACTATAATGCATTTGGGTTGGGGGGGAGGGGGTGCCCTGGGTGGGACCGTGGGAGACATAACAAGGAAAATATTGATGTATTGGCCGCATGCAAAAATCTCACTGACTAGTATCCAAATCTCACTGGGAGCTCATCAAAATCTCACTGACAGTCACCTCCAGAGGTTAACAGGTCTGAATGCAAAGTCCTTCTAACATCAAATAAATAATACATTATATATTAATATGTCTGAGTGATAAAACGCTCTAGGTCAGAATCGTCCAATACTCGAGGTTCGATAGTCCAAGGTCGGAAGTGTTCAAGGTATCATTTATCCGCTATTCTAGTGGATTTGCTAAGCCGATTTATAAAAAAATAACGCCGAATTACAAATTGATTTATTGAGAGCATAACATCACATCGTAGCATATAAAATGAAACCAGTAGTTTTGCATTTCGACATCAATTTTTAGCTCAACTTTGGCGAAGCCAAATTTGAGCTTATGCCATGGCCCGTCGCCCGTCTGTCCGTCGACAATTGGATACGGCTCGGGCTAGAGGCCGTATTTATGAACCGATCTTTACGAAACTCCTTGGGTACCTTTGTTATCACCGTGGGACAAGAACGAGTGTTTTGGGTGTGGTCCGAAATTCAAGATGGCCACCAGCAGCCATTTTGTACCAAAATTAGTGCAATCAGTCTTTTGTACAGAACTTCTGTATGAAAGTTCTGATTTGAATAAATTTTTGTATGAATGTTTAGTAACATGGAATACAATACATATAGTACAGGTTTTTTTCTCGTGCAGAAATTATGCAAATTAGGTGAACTTTGATTTATTCAGTGCTACTTATACACTGTAAGTGCACATGTCAATACGGCTCGGGCTGGAGGCTGTATTTATCAACCGATCTTCACAAAACTTCTTGGGTACCTTTGTTATCACCTTGGGACGAGAACGAGTGTTTCTGGGTGTGGCCCAAAATTAAAGATGCCTGCTAGTGGCCATTTTGAACCGAAATTGGGTCCAATCAGTTTTTTGCCACAACTTCTACACAGCTCATATTTGTGAACTGATCTACACGAAACTTCTTGGGTACCTTTATTTTCACCTTGGGACAGGAATGAGTGTTTTGGGGTGTCTTTGTTATCACTGTGCTATGAGAACAAATATTTTGGGGTTCAGTCAGACCCACTCTGGGACTCCAAGATTTCTTTTCTAGTTTAGCATCTGACTGTCACCCACCTTTACAATACTTTACCTATACATTTGTTACAGGCAACAGTCAGTATTTATGTACAGACCGTTACAATACTTTATATGTACCTTTGTTATCAGGTCATTACCTAGATGTTTGTCATTGCTGTGTCACATACTATACATGTACATGTCTTTGTCTTGACAAGTTGAGCTACAGTGTCATTGACACTTTCATTCTTGATTATTAAAATACTTTAAATTTAGTCTACAGTTCAGTGTTTCCAGTGTTCACTGGAAACAAAGTGCCGTCTTGTTATTTTTCTGCTTTCATTTCCTGCCATATCTATTCTGCTGAGTGTTTTTGTATTTTAGTAAATATCAGTCACACTATGATAATTTATTTTGATCGTGCATACGTTATGGCTTCTGATCGTACAGCACAAATAGAATGATGTTCGGTGGATCACCTTTAAACCATTGTAGTTGTGTTCCATTTCTGAAGCCAATCAATTTTCCTCGAAATATTAGAGACTCAAAATAGCATCTGGAGTCTTCTAATTTTCTCATGATAAATATTTGAGAATCGGGAGTTGTTTTCTCTTTATATGTACCATCAGCAGTTTGCAATAGGCCAGCTTCTACATCAGAGTTTTGGACATCCAGAAACTTGTGTGTTAATATATTCTGTATAGCAATTACCACAGAAGGAACAGAAGGGGTATCAGTTGAAGTGTACACTATCTTTGTAACTTCATATGTGTGTACAAAAAATGAAAATCTCAGTTCGCCTAAAGTATCCAACTTATGTAGCAACATCTTGGAATTCGGTCCAGCCATTAAATATTTATCATATTGAGGAAAATATATATACTTCTCTTTGCTCTGCTTCAATATAACGAAGATTGCATACATTGTTCGGTCTTTTTAATAACGGTGCTAGGTGCAAAATATATGCAAGAGCAGAAAAAAAATTAGTCATACTCTTTTAAAGCAAGAACTAAGAGGATACCGTCTTAAGTAACTCTTGTTGAATGCTATCAGTCGTATCAGTTGAGTTGAAGGTGCCAATAATTAATTATACTCTTGAACCGTCAAATAGCAAGAATAGGTAGGGAAGAATTGATGTAATAGTCGCAGCGAAAATAAATACGTATACAATTCAATTTTTGGACCAAAATCCGGAAATGAGCTTTTTTGTTTTTAAGTGTTTTGGTCAATTTTAAGACAAAAAAAAAAAAAAAAAAAATATTTTTCAATTTCAATTTTACATAAAAAAAAATTGAATTGTATAAGTATTTATTTTTGCTGTGACTATCACATAAAAAAAAAATTGAATTGAAAAATATTTTTATTTGTCAAGCTGAGTTATTGCCATCACTTCTCGTCCATCGGTGTACATACGTACGTTAGTATGTACGTCCACAATTTCCTTTGGCACACCTCACAGGTCGCATTTGTGATCAGATCGCGTTGAAACTTGGTATGCTTGTTTGGGGTGACCTCTAGATGGGAGCTATCAATTTTCTTCCATTTCCATCAAAAAATGTGGCCGCGGCCAACGTTCTTAGAACTTAGTTTAGTCAGACCTCAGTATTTCCCTTTGGCACGCCATGCAGGGCACATTTATGAACGGATTGCATTGAAACCTGGCATGCTTGTTTGGGGTGACCTCTTGATGGGATCTATCGATTTTCTATCATTTCCGTCAGTCAAAAAATGTTGCCACTGGCAGTGACCTTCGATGAACTTAGTAAAAACCTGGTGCAGTTAAGCATCAATATTTCCCTTTGACACACCATGCGGGGCACATTTATGATTGGATCGCTTGCAAACTTGGTGTGCTTGTGTGGGGTGACATCTATATGGGAGCTGTCGATTTTCTTCCATTTCTGTCAAAAAATGTTGCCACTGACCTTTGAACTTAGTTTAGTCAGACCTCAATATTTCCCTTTAACACACCCTTCAGGGCACATTTATGATTGGATCACTTTGAAACTTGGTATGTGTGTTCGGAGTGACCTCTAGATGTGAGCTTTTGCTTTTTTTCATTTCCATAAACAATTGTCGTTACCACCAGCCTTTGAACTTACTGCATTTGTGCATCAACTTATCCCTTTTGCACTCTCTGCAGGGTATATTTATGAATTTCCGTACCCCCCCCCCCCCCCAAAAAAAAAAAACGAACAAACAAACAAAAAAAACAACAAAAACAAACAAAACATTGCCACAAGCAATGACCTTCTACTTGGTGTATTTGTGCATTAACATCTTCCTTTGGCATGCCTCGGAGGGCACATTCATTATCAGGTTGTTTTGAAACTTTGTATGCTTATGCAGGGTGGTGGGGGGGGGGCGTGGTGGCTCAGTAGGTAGAGGTGCAGGCTGCAAGCCGAGAGGTCCTCGGTTCGAATCCCACCTGCGGCAACCGCATTGTGTCCTTGGGCAAGACACTTCATCTCCGTTACCCATGTGGGGGAACAGTGACGCCGTGCACTGAGGCGTACTGCACGTCGATGGTACACCTGTCTTCAACCAATGCTAACCGTTGCTCGGTGGTTCTCTCCGGGTACTCAGGCTTCCTCCACCCGTAAAACTGTTGTGGTCATGATTAGCCATTGTGCAGAAATGTGTGACCTTAAACACCAATAATAATAAATATGCAGGGTGACAAAGATGGGAGCTATTGATTTTCTTTTCATTTCCATCCAAAACTGTTGCTGTTAGCAACAATCATTTGAATTTATTGCATTTGTGCATCAACATTCTTTGACATGCCCAACAGGCCACATTTATCATAGGATTCTTTTTGACCTTGGTGTGCTCATTAGGAAAGACCTTTAGATAAGAGCTATTGATTAGCGTTCATTTCTGTGAAAAAAAGTTGCCATTTACAATAACCTAAGATCATACTGCATTTGTGTATCAACACTCTTCCTTTAGCCAGTCATACAGTTTACATTTAAAAATGTATGGATTACTGACGTTGTGCACACACTATGCTGTTATGTTGAAATTTCATCCAATAACATTGGTACCAATGATCTTCAATTTTGTCATTTCATTTATAACTTACCAAGTTCAAGTTTGTCAAGTTGAGCTACAGTGTCATTGTCACTTTCATTGAGAATAGCGCTGGCTGGTTTGGGCGTTGCATTGGTTAAAGGGTTAAAAACCTAAGAAATATCACGTCGAAGAGTTTTACGAGTGGAGGAAGTCTGAGTTCCCAAAAAGAACCATTGAACCACAGTGAGTAACTGTTACTCCAATTTCAGGCCTGGCATTCTTAAAAATGCAGGACGGCTAAAACTCTCTCCCTTCGCTTGGCCTAGGCGAGCGATTGCTCTCAAGCTAACAAAAGCCAATAGTGTCAAAATGAAGTTTTACTATTAATTAATTATGCCTAGTGGGCTTTGTGCATTTTATTTGTTGCTGCTACAAAGGTAGTATCTGTGAGATGGCTACAATAGCCCTCCCACTCCTCCAGGCCTCCGCTGAGGTCCGGAGGTATGAGAGGGGCAGTGTGGCTACCTAAAAGAGACCCTAAACACGGCAGCGATCTGAAAAAGATTTGGATTTTGGGAATAGGCGGCTATTGTAATCATTATTTTCTAAAGCCAGGAGGGCTAGTTTTCGCCGAATAAATCTCTCTCCTGAAAATGCCAGGTCTGCAATTTACTTTCCCGACAGTGTTAGGAATGGTTAAAGGCAAGTGTAGTGTACACATATGCGCCTGTGGTCAACGCGTTGTCTGCCCATGATACACGGTCCTTCAACCAAAACCTCTCTCCGTGAAAACCCATTTTCCTCGACTTGTAGATTGTCAGATATGATATGCCACAGGCCGTTCAAAGTACTGTAAAAACTCTTGTGCACAAACGGGGAAAAAATTACGCATGTACCAGTTAAGTACAAATATGTCGAGTATAGGGGGTGATTCCTGACAATTTTTTAGTTTTCTACTGATACACTTGAGAATGCAAGATTTTAGCAATGCTAGTTGATATATCGGTTTTGCAAAGCAACAAAACAAGCAACTGGATTAAGACTACACACACAGCCACATTTCAATGTATTCTTTACCTGAAGTTTCGTTTTCAACTCGCCATGTTAATTTGACAATTGATACTTGCTGTAAAACTTAAAAATAGCAAAACGCTTCTCATATCTGTCGATTTATTTAACTCTAGTCTAGTTTTATGACGGGGTTTTTGCACTGATGATGTTCAATATGCAGAGCTGGGAGGTTTTTTTAGCTCACCTGAGCGAAGCTCAAGGGGAACTTTACTGATCACTTTCCATCCGTCGTCTGTCGTAAACTTGACAAAACCGACTTCTCCCCCCAAAAAACCCCACTAGCCCAATTTTATTCATATGTTGGGTAAATTGTTGATTACCTAATGCCAATTCGGATTTGTTCAAATGAAGTTGCCACTCTCCCTTGGTGGTGCCACGCCCCAAGCGGCACCAAAATCTTTAAAAATCTTATGAACCAGCAGTAGCAGAGACTTGATATCTGGTGTGCAGCTTCCTTGTGAGATGTAGACATGGATTTGTTCAAGAGAAGTTCGAGGAGCTATATTTACCTTCGTTATGGGAAGGGCAAGAATGTTCGCCCCGCCCAAAATTTCTATTTTCCAAACCAAGCGGCAGATTTGAACCAAATTTAATACGAGGGCTTATTGGGTCATAAGTACTTAATTTATGCCAACATTTTTTTCCCGTCGCCCCATGGGAATCGCAGGAGCTAAAAATAGAAAAAAAATAAAACGCCCATATCTCCAAAACTACATGGCACTGAGAATTCTTATTTGGTGTGAAGCTTCCTTAGGACCAACAGAATGGAATGGTAAAAAAAGTGCTGTCTGTTTGATCATGGGGTACTTTTTTGTGGCTTTGAGAAAGTGCTGAGTCAGTATTTTTTAACACTGTGGGAAATGGAAAAAACATTCGACTACTTTTCTCCCAAACCACTGCTCCAAAAGCTTTCAAATTTCACATAAAACATATTTGGAAGATTGTTTCACATGTTTATTGAAATCAATTCCCTGGGTCCATATTTGGGCTCTCTATGGGGGAGCCTAAATGTTTAAATTAGTGCAGTATGAGGAATATTCTTTAAAAATCTTCGTCAAATATACCAATGAGAATCATCTTTTGATATTTGTTATGCAGCATCCTAAGAGGGGGGGGGGGGGGGGGGGGGGGATTCAAGTTTTTTCAAGCCAAGTCCCTGGGTTCATATTTGGGCTCACGGTGAGAGCCCGAATTATAACTTGGTTCAAAATGAGGAATTTCTTATCAACCTACCTCAATTGTTTACTACAGGCTTGCACTACAGTGGAAGAACCAAACTCGGATAAAATACTCCCTATTTTAATCTTTCCCAAGATTTGGGAAAGAAAAGTGGTGTAAAAACACCACGAAAAAATAAGCCAAAACTGGGCCGAGCGCCATCGGCGCACACCCAGTATGCGACGCTCTTCCATAGTACAAATCCACGACTTCCGTAACAGTGCGCAATGCGTCAATTCGCCATTCTTTTTTCTATCCGAGGCACGAGCAGGATGTGTCTCCGCCATATGCATTATGAAACAGTGATAATTCAACTTGTGGATAATGGTTTTCCTGTGACTGGAATTATGGATCTGAAGATCGTGTAATAACAGGACTGTGTTTTATATATTCTCGTTTATATTTTCAACCACATTCTCATTGTTTATTATTTACTATTCCGTTTTCGCGAATGTTTTGTTTGCGACATCGTGTCATCGCGATTCGACAATGAATTTTTCGGTTGATAAAATTTTGTTATTGGAGTAGGTGTCGGTCGTCTGGGTTCTGCCACCTTCTCTCGTAGTTGAGGGTGTTCTTCTACTTTCTGTTTCTGTTGAGTTCACCTTTTTCTTCTACTGCTCACCTCTGTTATTTCCAGTTCGGTTCCTTTAGGGCAATTCCTTTTGCCCTCGCCATTGGTGCGTTCTCGTGTCCGTTTCATCCGCACCCGTGTGTGGTGTGGAATGATGTCGTTTCGGGAGCCTCCCGACTCGACCATGTCTGATGTGAGTTTACCCCTCCGTGGGGGATGTGCAGCTCCTCCCGCCACGTGGGGGGGGGGGGGGGGGAGGGGGGGAATGGGCACTGTCGTTTCGGGCCCCCAGACTCGACCACGTCTGGTGAGAGTTTGACCCCCTCCGTGGGGGATGTGCAGCTTCTCCTGCTCCCGTGGGGGGTGGTGAACGCTATCGTTTCGGGTCGCCTGATTCGACCACGTTTGATGAGAATTGCTCCCCCTCCGTGGGGGATGTGCAGCTCCTCCCGCCCCAGCGGGGGGTGGGGACCGCTGTCGTTTCAGGGCTTCCCGATTCGACCATGTCTGGTGAGTTATTCCCCTTCCATGGGGAATGTGCAGTGTTTTACCATGGTGGATACTGCGGGAGCTGTTGGTTTTCTGGTGTAGAGATGCCTGGTTCCGGGACTATGCACCCTCACTAGGGTTGTGACTCCTCCTTTGGAGGCCGAGCTTGGTGGCTCTCTCCGCTTTTCTGCCAGTTCCAACAGCTCCCGTCGTATCTGCTGCTACTGCTGTTCCGTCTACAACGTCATTGGGCACAGTTTTTAGCCGGCCTCGGCTTCTCCCTGCCAGGGTCTGCAGGGATGTCTGTAGTCTGGTTGTGGGGTTTCGGCCTCAGCCTTCCCAGACTTCCACTCGGCGAAGTCAAATGGGGCTGTCGACTGAACCCCCTACTGTGTCCTCTCAGCCATTGAGCACAGTAGTTTTATACCTGCAGTGGTCTGCTGTGGTGTCTGGTTGTGTAGACGTGGGGGTGTCGGCCTCAGCCTTGCCTGACTTCAACTCGGCGAAGTTGGAAGTGGCTGCCGGCCGGACCCTCTCCTGTGGTCTCTGCGCCGTTGAGCACCACAGTTGTCATTGGATTCGGTTGTTCTTAGTGGGACACTATGAACTCCGTGGCATTTCCGTCCACTCATTCTGGCCACACGACCAGTTTTGGGGGTCCAACGTCTTTTGTGCAGCCTGGACCTTCTGCCCTGCAGCGGTCAGCGGTGACTCTCATGAGTTCCTGCTATGTTGATCCTCGGGGTGTGTCACACCCTATACACGTCTGCCTTCAGACGTTTTCGGCTGCCGCCCGTCGTCCCACGTCGGGTCTTTTGGAGGATCGTGACCCTTCGCTGGTTAAGAGGGTCAGAGGTGAAGCCACTTTGCCGGTTCGTTCCCCTGTCGAACCGGCCAGTACGGGCAGTGAGCTTAGGGAGGCCCTCTACTTACTCAGGTTCTGTCTAAGAGCCTTCCCGTTGCTTCCAGCGTGGCAGCGAGTGGTTTCCAGGCGCCCCCTATGGCGCCGCCTCCCGGGATTGGAAACAGGCCGCTTTCTGATTCACCTGGTGTTCCGACACCATGGGAGGCATCGGCTGTGTCTTCCTACTCAGGGGAAGAGTCAGACATGCTTGATGTCGAGAGCCAGCAGTCTTCGGACTTTGGGGCAGCTCTTGATTTCGTGTTTGGGGTCCTTCCGGATCTCAAACCATCTAACCAGTCGACAGTGTCAGCCAGGCCGCGATCATCGGTCGCGCGCCAACAGTCTATGGAGCAACCTGCTTCTGGGCGTCTTCGACCGTGCCCGTCGGTACAGTTGGTTGAAGCATTTTCAGCCTTGGACTCGTAAGCTAAGTTCCAAGGCTATGGAGGCTCCGTTCTTCACCAGGGTTGACACCTTTTTGCCTCCGGCGCATTATCGTTCCTATGATTCCGCCAATCCGTCGGTCTACCAGACTTTGACAGTTTGGGATCAGGACTCCAATTCCCTCGGGCTTTCCAAGTCCAAGTCTGCCGTCATTCCGATGACGACTCTGGAGTCCACGTTGGGCTTATCGAGAGAGATGCTTGGTATGCTTTCTCTCTCCGATCACGTCGTCTCAGCTTTAGCTGCTTATCTGCCTTCAGATAAGTTTGACGAAGTACAGGCTCCTTTGCGTGTGCTGTCCAAGGCGCTCATGCATCTTACTCACACGCATGCCTGTAACACGGCTAATCTGGAATTAGTTCGAAGGGGCTCTGTGCTGGACACAGGTTGATCCCTTCCTGAGGAGCAGTGCGCTACTCTTCGATCTGCTTTTTTGGCGGGTCCGCAACTTTTCCATGGTTCTGTGTTGACGGTCCGGGATGACGTCCTACGTCATTCCAACGATCAGCTGCTGTTTCTTCAGCTTGATCAGCCTTCTAGGGTAGGCACGGGCCGTTCCAAGCCTAACAAGTACCCTCGGCTTCCTCTGCGAAGCAAAGGGGCTGATACTTCTGCCACCGCTTCTACTTCTTACTCAAGGGATAAGGGTAAGCGTCGGCAGTCATGAGGGAAGTCCCAGGATTCTTCATTCAGTAGAGGTGTTTTCTCCTCTCGCGAGCCTCGTCGGGGTTCGCAATGAAGGTCCTCACCTCGACTCGTCCCAGGTTGGAGGAAGGAAAGCAGAGTTCGCAGACCGTTGGGCCACCATCACATCCGATCCTTGGATGTTAGATGTTTAGAATATCCTTCCGACGGCACCCCACTCTGTCCAGGGTGCCTTTTCCAACCACAGTTCCTTCAGACATTTTACGTCGGGAACTTTTGTCCACAGAGACAGACAATCTCCTGACACCGGGGGCGATTGAGGTCATCAAGAACATTAGGTCAGTGGGTTTCTATTCCCGCCTGTTCTTGGTGCCGAAGAAGGACGACCGACTCCGACCGGTTCTCGATCCGAGTTTCCTGAACCAGTCTATCATTGCTCCCAAGTTCAGCATGGAGACTTTCAGGTCGGTCCTCCGTTCAATTCACCAGGGAGATTTCGATTCCAGCTTCGACCTGCGAGATGCTTTCACGTTCCGATTCATTGGGCGTTACGGAAGTATCTCAGGTTTGTTTTTCTGGGGCGAGTTTACCAGTTCCAGGCCATGCCTTTCGCCCTCAACCTGGTTCCTTGGGCCTTCACCAGCCTGATGTCGCATGTGATCGCTTTCCATCGCACACAGTCCAGGGTGACTACTTCGGCATATCTGGACGATATCCTCCGGGGGCATTCCAATGCTGCCTTACTGGAGTCGGATGTCGCCACTCTGTTGAGCTTGCTCACGTCGCTAGGTTTCAGAGTCAACGAGGAGAAGTCGGACCTGGTCCCTTCTCAGTCGTTTTATCATCTGGGGATGGATTTCCGCACACAATTCATTTTGGTGGCGGTTCCCCAGGCCAAGGCTGCGATTCTCTCAGCTTTTGCTCCGACTCTGTCCCAGTCCACATCCGCGACGGCTCGGAGTTTTCTCCGGATAATCGGTCTCTGCTGTTCGGTGACGGATCACATTCCTCTTGGTCGGCTGCGTGTCAGACCTCTCCAACACTTTCTGCTCAGTCGTTGGAGGCCGAATGTAGATTTTCTGGATCTGGTGCTTCAGTTTCCAGAATATCTTTATCCTCAACTTCTCCTCTGGGTGGATGTCCAGTGGCTTTCGCAGGGTGTTCCGTTGGACTTACCCACGTCCGATCGTGTTCTGACGGCAGATGCCAGCGATCTCGGATGGGGTGCGACGTTGGATCCTCTAGGTCTTTCCATTCACGGGATGGTGGACCAGGATCATGCAGCTCTACACATCAACCAGAAGGAGCTTCTTGCTCTTCTTCGGCGTTTCAGGCAGTGGATCCCTCACCTGTCGAATCGCCAGGTCCTTCTGTTGTCCGACCATTCGACGGTGGTTGCTTACATTCGGAACCAGAGCGGCACGCACTCTGTTCCAATGTACGAATTGGCTTGGGATCTTATACTGCTCGCTCAGGATGTCCACGCCGGGGTGGCTGTTCGTCACATTCCCGGTCGCCTGAACGTCCAAGCCGACTCTGTCCCGTCGGGGCAGGGTCATTTCCACCAGGTGGATGCTCCACATGGCGGGTTGCATCGATCTCTTGTGACTCGTTGGAACCATCCGGTGAACACTTTTGTGTCCCCGTGTCCAGATGCTCTGGCTTTCGGCGTGGACGCTCTGGCCCTCCTTTGGGATGGTCTTGTCGGCTACGCCTTCCTACCGGTTCAGATTCTGCCCCAGGTTCTCACCCAGATATGAACCTGCAGTCGTCGAATCCTTTCGATCACACCCGTCGCTTCGGTGGGTGTGCATCAATCTGCTCCGCTCTTTGTTAGCGGCGGTTCCGGCATGTCTCCCTCTACCTCGCGAGTTTCTTTGCCAAAGTCGCCCGGGAGGTTTTCAAGTTGACCCGACTTAATTGTGCCTTCGCACATGTCTTTCATCGGGTCCTGTCTCCTCCGTAGTGGTTTTTCGAGACACGCATTGGAGTTGCTTTTCTTCAAGGAGGCACTCACTCCACTGGTTTAGCCTCTGTGGCTAAGTGGAAGGTTCTTCTGTCGATGGTGTGCGATCACTCTGTTGCTTCTGTCACTCCTTCGATCACACCACTTGCGGAGTTTCTGGTATATGTTTGTTATGTGATACCGCATTGTTTCGACACTCATCCTTGCCTCTCCAAGCTTGTTCAGCTCTTTTCCTTGAAAAGGCCAAGGACTTTACAGTTTACTCCAAGATGGTCACTTTCTTGGGCGCTGCTCTGCTTGGGGGTGGGGGGGGGGGGGTGTTCACGCCTTTATCCTGGATGAATATGCGTTTTCCCACATGCCAGATCTCCCCTGCATCCATTTCTTGACAGACTTGTCTTGCTATTCGTGCAGCTTCCGCTCGTCTAGCTACTGGTGATTGTATTACCAATTGTTTTTTTCTGCCACGAGGTGCGTGCATTGTCTTCCTCTTTTAATAACTCTGTCATGTTGTCGGATGACTGATGTTATACTGGCAGCCTTCTGGAGAAATGCTACATTCTCCTTTTATCTGCGACAGTTGCAGGAGTCGACAGAGAACCTTGGGCCCTCTTTCTTCGGCTCAGGATGTTGTCTATCTATATATTTTTCAGGGTCAGTACGAGCTTTGTGCTGTTACTGCCCTTTCTGTCTGTGCATCGCACTTCACCATGCGCCTCATCTTTCATTGGCTTTTCTAATGTTTGTGATGCTATGGTTTGATAGGCCTAGGGATCTCTTCCTCTGTCCACGCTCCCAGTGCTATTGAGTTATGTGTGGGTTGGTTATGTGATTCGCTCAGCCTTTTGTCTATTCAGCCTGTAGTAAACAATTGAGGTAGGTTGATAAGAAGTATAAATTTTATAGTAAATTTCCTTTCTTATTATACCTACCGAAATTGTTCACATGGAGGCCCTCCCGTCTTCTTATTCGGGTAAGAATCATTCCTCCCCGCTGATCACACAACTCCTGTGTTGTTCGGAATCAAAAGAATGATGAATTGACCCATTGCGCACTGTTACGGAAGTCGTGGATTTGTACTATGGAAGAGCGTCCCATACTGGGTGTGCGCCGATGGCGCTCGGCCTAGTTTTGGCTTATTTTTTCGTGGTGTTTTTACACCACTTTTCTTTCCCAAATCTTGGGAAAGATTAAAATAGAGAGTATTTTATCCGAGTTAGGTTCTTCCACTGTAGTGCAAGCCTGTAGTAAACAATTTCGGTAGGTATAATAAGGAAATTTACTATAAAATTTATACTTTCATTAAAAACCTTCAGATCCAGCAGTCGGAATGTTTTTGATATTTGGTATGTAGCATCCTTAGGGAGGTGAGATTCAAGTTTGTTCAAGCCATGTCCCCAGGTCCATTTGGGCTCACTGTGGGAGCTCGAATTGTAACTTAGTTCAAAATAAGGAATTTTCTTAAAAAATCATCTTCCGATCCAGCAGTCGGAATGTTTTGATATTTGTGGTGCAGCATCCTTAGGGGTGCGTGATTCAAGTTTCTTAAATCCAAGTCCCCGGGTTCATATTCGGGCTCCCTCTTGAGCGTCCGAATTATAACTTGGTTCAATATGAGGAATTTTTCTTCAAAAATCTATTTCACATCCACCAGTCAGAATCTTTTGATATTTGGAAAACGGCATCCCACTGGAGGTGAGATTCCAGTTTGTTCAAGCCAAGTCCCTGGGTTCATATTTGGGCTTCCTATGGGAGCCCGAATTATAACTTAGTTCAATGTCAGGAATATTCTTTAAAAAAATTTTTATTCACATCCACTGGTCTGAATCTTTGGATATTTGGTATTTTTATGATCCCCGATGAGTCTGATTTTTTCTCCCCACACACGCGGATTACGTCATTATAGATAATTTGTGGTCACGTGCTGACATACCCAATTTATCAAGTCCTAGTCCTTTCAAAAAACGAACAATTTCATCGGAACGATCGTACAAAAGTTGGGTATATACCATAGGTATATACTACAAAATTGATTTGTAACACTGTCCCTTAAGGGGTTAATGAATTTGCGTGTGTCAAACTCTAATGTAAAGGACATTGTGAGATTATTGATCGATCGATCGATCGATCAATTCACACAGTGATATTATTAAATCTGCAGAGAAACATGGGGTTGAAACAAATCCAAGTTTAATATTTAAATAATAATTAAATATCGAGTCTCTATCAAAAAGGAACAGATAAATAGGTAATAAACAAACAGAATTTAAGAAGCATTTTTAGTGCAGACGATGATGAAATAGTTCCGGCGACCTAATAAAATATGCAAATGAGTAGGTCACGTGGGGTGGGTGGGATTATTATAATCCATGACGGGTACGGGTCTGGGATGGGAAACTTTCACCCGAGGGCAAGATATTTGGGCCACACACGAGGCTTCATGGATTATTTTTCTCCCCCACCATGCTGCGATTACGTTAGCCAGAGGTAATCGGGAGTCATGTGCTGATTCAATCAACTCATTTTGTATTCGTTGTTTTGAAAAACTGACGAAACCATCGGAAAGAGCATGCACAAGTTAAGTATATACCAAAGGTATGTCATGAAATCGATTAGGAACGGTGGCAGCTTGAGGGCTGAAGAGTTTTAGAGCATCAAACTTTGATTACACTGCATTCCGATGACGTCAGTGTGAAAAAGTTGGTAGCAAGAAACTGATACGATATGCATAACGTCATAATAACGTTATAAATGTATAACGTCATGTGGGTGGGGGTGGGATTATTATAATCCCTGATGGGTACGGGTGTGGGATGGGAAAATCTCACCCAAGGGCAAGATATTTGGGCCAGACAGGAGGCTTGCCGAGTGTCTGGACCAAATATCTTGTCCCGAGGGTGAGATTTTCCCATCCCACACCCGTACCCATCGGGGATTATTTTTCTCCCCCCACCATACAGCGGTTACGTTATCCAGAGGTAATCGGCGGTCACGCGCTGATATAATCAACTCAGTTGGCATTCGTTGTTTTGAAAAACTAATGACACCATCGGAAATGGCATGCAAAAGTTATGTTTCTACCAAAGGTATATACCCCGAAATCATTAGGAACGGTGGCAGATTGAAGGTTGAAGAGTTTTAGAGCATCGAACTTTGATCACACTGCATTTCGATGACGTCAATATGAATTAGTTGGTAGCAAGAAACTGATACGATATGCATAACGTCATAATAACGTTGTAAATGTATAACGTCACGTGGGTGGTGTGGGATACATCTGTCTCCCTGCTATCTCACCCTGGAGAGACGTGTTACATATGCAGTGGGGGGGGGGGGGGGGAGGGAGGGGGGAATATGTCTCTCCCTGCTATCTCACCCGGGACACACGTATGCTACACATGCAGTGGGGGAGGAAAAAATATCCCCCCCCTTGTATCTCACCCGAGACACGCGTATGTTTCACGTATGGTGGAGGGAGAAAAGGTTTTCTAAGGAGGGGCAGATGCAACTTGTTGAAATCAATTCCCTGGGTTTTATATTTAGGCTCCCATGTCAGGTGAGCGCCCTCAGGCCCCCTGGGGCCTCTTGTTCAGTTTCGGTTGGGTTTCGGGAAAAACAAATCTGTTTCGGTTCGGTTTTTCTGTGTAAAGAAAACGGATAGTGAATAGAAAAACTTCAGGCTTCTTAACCCTTTATACCTAACATGAAAAGCAGACGACACTTGCAATAAAAATTCTTGAATAACTACTTTTAAAAATTTTTTGTCTCAAAAACATAGGTTATGACCACTCGTTGGAACGAGCTCGTTCCAACGAGGGGTCATAACCTATGTTTTTGAGACAAAAATTAAAAAATAATGAAAATGAATTGGCGAATTTTGAGAATAGTGCTGGCTGGTTTTGGCCGTTACGTTGGGTAAAGGGTTAAACATGAAAAAATCCGCAATAGTTAGTACGACACCACTCGCTACAAAAGCCCTGCCTGTATAGGGTTCAGCCTAAATTCCCATTAGGTTCTATAAGTTGCTAAGCCCATACAGTAAGGAAAAAAAAACACTAACAAATGACTAAGGTTCATTTAAACTGATGTAATTATTGTTACATTTTCTCCCTTATTGACTCGTCCGATGGAAAAGCCAATAAGGGAGAAAAATGTGACAATGAGAACATGAAGTATTCATTTGCCGAATAGACAGACAGTTCAGAGTTGCCACCAGTCCAGCTTCCTCCCAGCAAGGTAGTTTGATGAGTTTATGCACAAACAGTCTGCGCCCTTGTAAGCCCAAGGTATATGAACGCCTGGGGTTGAAGTCATCTAAAGGGGCATCATGGATATAAACGATTAGCTAAACTTTACATCGCATACTGATGTTGCGGTCATGATATAGCCAAAGATGCTGAAAGTGACCTAAAACACCAATAAATAACTTGAGGTTGGTTATTACATGACATTAACCCATCCAATCATGTCAAAACCAACACTTACAATGATGCCTGCGGGGTGGGTGTGGGGTGTGGGGAGGGGGATACCCCCTCTGTCGAAGTCTCTCCCTCCCCCAGTTGAGAACTACCCCTTCGTTGTGGACTTGTCGGGGAATACCTCCGCCAAGCTGTCTAGAAGCACGAGCTCCCCACTGCCAAATTACAGATTAATGGCTCCCCTTTGACTCGAATAACGGACGAGGCTTGTCATTTTTTATTTAGAGCGAGATACTTGTCAGGTTTCATGGGATTGTCGCGGAAATTAATTTCCGAATTTCTGTAGAAAAATAAAGCCATCAGTGCATTTTCTTCAATGAGTAGAGTTCTAATAATTATGCAAAATAATGTATACTTCCCATCGTACTCCAACCGCATTCTTTTGCAATTTACTTCACCAAACTGTTTATTTTTCCAGGGTGTAATGGTTGGTATGGGACAAAAAGATAGCTATGTTGGAGATGAGGCTCAAAGTAAAAGAGGTATCTTGACACTGAAATATCCTATCGAACACGGTATTGTTACCAACTGGGATGATATGGAGAAGATCTGGCATCACACCTTCTACAATGAATTGAGAGTTGCTCCAGAAGAACACCCTGTACTCCTTACTGAGGCCCCACTGAACCCTAAAGCTAACAGAGAAAAGATGACACAAATCATGTTTGAAACCTTCAATTCACCAGCTATGTATGTAGCTATCCAGGCTGTATTGTCACTTTACGCTTCTGGTCGTACTACTGGTATTGTATTGGACTCTGGTGATGGTGTAAGTCACACCGTTCCTATTTATGAGGGTTATGCCCTTCCTCATGCCATTATGAGATTGGACTTGGCTGGTCGAGATCTGACCGATTATCTCATGAAAATCTTGACCGAACGTGGCTATTCTTTCACCACAACAGCAGAAAGAGAAATTGTCCGCGACATCAAAGAGAAACTCTGTTACGTTGCTTTAGACTTTGAACAAGAAATGCAAACGGCTGCCACAAGTTCGTCACTTGAAAAGAGTTATGAATTGCCCGATGGACAGGTTATCACAATTGGCAATGAGCGATTCAGGTGCCCTGAAGCAATGTTCCAGCCATCATTCTTGGGTATGGAATCTGCTGGTATCCATGAAACAACTTACAACTCAATCATGAAATGCGATGTAGACATTCGTAAAGACTTGTATGCTAACACTGTGCTCTCTGGTGGCTCTACTATGTTCCCAGGTATTGCTGATCGTATGCAAAAAGAAATCACTGCATTAGCTCCACCAACCATGAAAATCAAGGTCATTGCACCACCAGAACGTAAATACTCAGTATGGATTGGTGGCTCCATCTTGGCCTCCCTATCCACCTTCCAACAGATGTGGATCAGCAAACAAGAATATGACGAGTCTGGCCCATCTATTGTCCACAGGAAGTGCTTCTAAATTTCAACGGCTACCCCTTCTTGGTGGATCCAAGATTCATTTGTTGAACTGTCTTTGTGCCACGGCCAAACGTTATTGTACTTAATTTCTACATGTGATACCTGATGTTATTTTCAATAAGGACAGTTTGTCAGTATTGCTGCAGAGGGTTGACGAGCCCGTTCCTGCAATTTTGAATAGCTGTTTTTCATTGGCAGTTTTCTGTCCGCTCTCTAACATAAGCCATAGCACAAACACCGTTGCAAACAATTTGGTCTTGGTGTTTCAGTTAACGGAATATCTAGTCATTGGAAGTGAATGATCACTTTGTTGAACATGCTGGAAAAGTTTAAGAAATCCAATCTTTGGAACCTGGATGGAACATTGACAGTAAATTCTACTTCGTGAGTTACGAAACACTGGCGAACTTCCATCACATGGACCACCGGGTACAACCTGGTGGTCCATGTTATGAAAGTTTGCAGGTGGTTCTTAACTAGCTTGCCTTATAAAGTTTGATCCCACAATGAGAAGCTCCAGGTTCATAACTTTCCAAATAGATTATCCAAGTGAGGTCCGGTGTGTAGTAATTGAATTAGTTGGATCTTGAAATCCCTCGCTTGCCAAAGATTGCATCATTTATTTTTTACCAAGGTTCAATTAAAGCTGCAGCAATTGGACTCTTGGTTGAAAATAAGCGGTCATACAAGCACCAGGTTATGTATCCCGGTCAAACGTTTTGCCCTATTTTCATCAAACAAGGAATACACATTGTTGTGTTGTGAAGCAGTTAATCTGATACTTGTAAGAGAAACTCCAGTCCCCCGAAAAGAGATTTCGGCATAATGTGGTGTTAGAAAAATTGTGAAAGATCAGGAACCAAACTTTGTTTTTGTTATGCAATTTCTGTAAAGATATACACTTTATGTTAAACAACATATTTTACAACCCACAAGTTTTCCATGGATTACTTAATTCTCCAAAAGAGAGAAATAAAAAGTGTACTTAAACATTTGTTTCTTCATCACCTTAACATATCACCAAACCCTTTCAACACAGGCACCCTGGAAGGTATCATTTGTCAATACGGTCAACGGCGAAATTGGAGAAACCATTCTGGTTTGTTGGGAGGTTCAGTTGAAAGGGTTAATATTGAACTAAGCTTGTGAGTGGAGTGACCAACATTTTAGTATATTAAATTATCCCTTTACCAAAGCACGTATAGATGACGCCGGATACTTAGGAAATTATTCCTTGGATAACTAAAATTGTTTGTGCCTCAAAAATACAGCTTATGATCCACCTCCCCCATTGGAATGAGATTGTTTCAATAAGGTGGTCATGGATATATTTGAGGCAAATAATAGAAAAATACACTGATAAGAACCAATGCTTAATCACTCTGCGAACATCTCGCCCTGTGCTTACATTTTTACCCGTGCAAGCCGAATCTGTGTAATCGTCTGACTTTCAATCTGAAGGAAACTTTGAGAGGTTAATGACGGGGGGGGGGGGGGGGGGGGGGGGGGGGGGGGGGGGGGGGGGGGGGGGGGGGCTACGCAGTAATACACCACGCCTAATATCGCTACAATGTTTTCTTCAATGTAACCGTACTTCTCGTTGTCTTTGCCATATTTGAAACTGGTCGATTTCATTTTTTCCTCTATAATTTTAAAACTCGCTACTGCCTATTAAATAGATTTTGCGCGTTTCCTTCGAACGACTTCATCCGATAAAACAGATATGGACACTGCCTCCACGCGGGAACCCTATGAAGTAGGGCAGTGCGGATTTACTGCCGTCAACAACACTTGTGTT